>KK499878.1:105040-322991 GCA_000688715.1 Glossina pallidipes | reverse complement strand
AAGTATTGTTACCAATTTAAGCCCCCAAACTCCATGCCTGATCAATAGAAGGAATTCTGGAATATATATAAAATTTTATTTTACAATTTTGTGACAAAAATTAAGAATTCTAATGTGGAAATATAGGAACTGGGGGAACATTACGCACTTACGTAGGCTAACATACGATTTTTACCGTGTACCTTGCACCTATTACAAGTGATATGAAACTAAAGGCAATCATCAAGCGGTAGCAAAAAGTAAATCTTTTCCGGTATTCCAAATTTTAAAGATAACGGTTATAATCAACATTCGCCCTAAAGCGATTATGGTTAAACTTTTTTAGCTTATGTCAGTTTTTATAATTTCTAGTCAAAAGGTCACTGTGTGTAACGTAATAATCATATTCTAAAAGTATTTATTTCCTTTTCGGGGTTTTTTTTTTTTTTTTTTTTTTTTTTTTTTTTTTTTTTTTTTTTTTTTTTTCGTTCGGCAGCGATGAAACGCATACTTTTACCTCGAAAGGCAAGCAGCAAAAAGCGGTTGCAACACAAAAACACAATTCGTTCTTGACACATTGCCTTTTTCTTGTACTATTTCTTTTTGAGTTTCTTTTCGTTTCCCTTTAATCAGCTACCATTATCTGTGCACTATTAATTTTATGCTTTCCACTTATTCTTAGAATTACTTTGTAAAGGTCAGTGGACTTACTCGCGCACTCACTTACTTACTTATTTACTTACTTACTTACAATACAGATTTAAATATTCCTTAAATAAAACACGAAAGGGGAGCATATGCGTGTAACTACGAGACAAAAGTCCATATGCAATAAAATAATGCAATGAAACGAAAAGAAAAGAAAATAAGGACATATATACTTCTTTTAATTACTTATGAAAGCGTGTGTGCGTTTGTGCATTCATGTGTATGAACAAACGGTACGTGCGTATAAGAATCACTTAAAATAAAAGCACCACACATCATGCTTACTTACTCCCTCTTCTTAGTCGTAATTTCGTAATAATAATTCCGGCTGTTGTTATTTTCTTTTAATTCTTTTTTTTTTTTTTTTTTTTTTTTTTTTTTTCGTTTTGACTTATTGTAGACGTTGCGTTCACTTAAGATCTGTTGCAACCATTTTGAATTTTTTAATTAATTCGGAATATTGTTCATAAACGCACAAATATGCTCACGTGATGAATGTATATATATATATATATGTATATATGTATATACGTATATATGTTATATGCTCATGAAATATGTATGCACATTACATGTATTTTGTGTTATTAATTTTATTTATTTCTTTTTTTTTTTTTTTTTTTTTTTTTTTTTTTTTTTTTTTTTTTTTTTTTTTTGCTTTTCGTACTTACAGTAATTGTGCTTGTTTTTACGACTGCAATGTTTGTTTTTAAATTCATGTAGACATGTATGCATGCGCATATTCAAGTTTAAATAGTGTTCTTATTAATGACGCCTTCATTTCTTTAATGACTTTTGCTTCTTTTACTCAGTTTTCTCGCTCTCTTGATGTACTATGTTTTTTTTTTTTTTTTTTTTCAAATATCTTCTTCAACTTTTGTTAGATACTTATGTGTAATGTGCTCATATGTGTATGTTACGTTTGTATGTATTTAATTTTAGAACGTATTTATGCATTCAGTAAACGTAACGAAAACCTACTTTCCAGCCTAATGAAGGCGACAAATCATTTAGTTTGGCTTTGAATAAAAGACTTCAAGAAATTCAAAAGCCGCCATTGTGCACGCTTCTGTTACTAATCTTAGTTTTCCATTCCTCAGTTCACAGTGCATGCACGCTTATGCAACTGTTGTGTGCGTATACGCGTATGTTATTTTTTTTGGTTTTCTTTCTTTCTTGCTTGCTTTTTTTCATTTCCATTCTTTCTTGCTTTTTTAACCCTACGGCGATTGATGATATTGATATTTTTGCTTAATGAAATGTTTTATTGTCGCACATGTGTCAAACCAAAAGCGCAGCATAAGGTGTTCTCTATCTGTGTTAGCTCATTTTTTTCAATCCCATATTAGTACGTACAAGAATCGTAATTTATGATGACAACTTTAACATTTTTTTGATATATGTATCAAATTTGAAAACTAAGCCAGTTTTATTTATACGCATGTAGTCATGGATTCGTGTACTGCATATAAAAACGCATTTATTTTGCTTATCCAAACCTATTATGATGAAAATGAATGTTCTGTAAAAAATGGACTTTTTTTCCTTTGCGTTCACTCGTTCACTCTGATAAAGACTTGTTTTCTACTCAATGGTCACGTTAATAAATGTGATTTTGTCTCAATTGCGAAGCGAGCGATTCTTATGTTCTTCAATAAAAATCGTTTCATTCGCAAATAATTATCGTTTCATAGGGATTTCGTGTTCCATATTAGATGAATGAATGTTTGAGTGAATGAATGAGTAAATGAATGAATGATTGAACGAATGTAAGTGACGTTGCATTTCAACCAGACGATGCAATCTGCCTTAAAGGTCGCTGGTAGCAATGAGGTCCTTATCAGTCAAATTTGTGAAATGAATAATTTCAAGGAATTCAGCCGGAATCCAGGCAGCTAGTTATCGACAACATGCCATTCGATATGTTTTGTCTGCTCGTTTTGAAGCAAATTTTATGCGAGCGTGTTATCGTGATTAACATTTCACGATATAGACCGCACTGCAAATATACGAAAAGTTGTATTTATGTGTGTAGAATTCTGATCGAAGTCCAGCAAGACGTAACATATCACCCAATAAGGTCGTAGGACGGCATATAGATATCGCCAATATTGACGACATTCCGCCCATCAGTCGACTTTAGTGACTCTACTTTTGATTTTGTAAAACAATGGAAAAGAGTCTGAATTTCCTGTGTAGCGTCACTAAGCCAACTGTAACTAGTAAATTAATGTCATGAAATTTTCACAAATTTTCTTTGGAATTTGGTACTTAGTATTATCTAAAAATCATAAGGATTCGTTAAAGTAATTTTGATGTTTAATTTAAAAAAAAAAAAAAACCTACCTATATAATGAACGCGTTTGTAATTCGAACAAAACAAAGTTTGCAACCGCTCGACAATATGCGTCTTAAGATGTTTCTGAACGACAGTTAACCCTTTGAAATATTCCACTAAACGTACGTTTCATATCTCTAAACTAAAGGTCTAAGCTAACAGTGTATATTGTAAGTCGCAAGCGTTCGCAAGCAGAAGACAAACGATCGGACTTTATCCCATTAAGCAGGCCCAGTAACTTGTATTCTTATTCTTATTATATAAATTTAGCCAGAGAATAAATTCTAAGGCTAAAGTCTTAAAGCACTAGCATCTAAGGCTTTCGGCTTTATTTTTATTAATATTACAACGCATTTGAGATTTGAGCCTACGACCATTAAATCTCTAGTCGAGACTCTTGCCTACTCGGCCACTCAGGCGGAATCAGAAACTTATGTTGATTAAGTCTATGCATATGTACGTACATGTATGTCTCCAATATCCATTTCTATGCTTTACAAAAAATCTGGTCTGCGAGCATTCTTCGTGGATGGATGGTTATAAGAAAAACTTTTTACCCTTGCGAAAATTTTTGCGCATAAAAAGCTCTTTTTACCATTGCTTTTAATTTTCGCCAAATATCGATCCCATGTCCGCTAAAATTTTCATTTTTTCTATTTGCTCGAATGGTTATCGATATTTAGCCATTGTGGATGTATACTTGCCAGGTTCGATTTGTGCAATCTTCTGTTGCAGCTTTAAAGATTTAGAAATTACAAACGAAATACCTCGATGTGAAGATGTGAAAATAAAATCTCATACTCGTCAGCTTTAAAGGAATTTTGTCACAATATAAATGCAATACACATTCACAACTCAGTTCCTATATTATTTTCTACTCTTATGGACGGTGCAATAGTAAACGATGTGTTCACTTTCCTAAAAGCTCTTTTTAAAATCCAAAAAATTTATATATATATATATATATATATTATATATATATATATATATAAAATATATATATATATATATAAAATATATATAAAATATATATATATAAATATATATAAATATATATACATATATATACATATATATATATATATATATATATATACATATCAAATAATTAATGAGATACGCTCAAGAAACGGTTATGCATAAAAAATAATACTACCCTGCCCACTTCAAATTTCCTGGATTTCTATACTGTTATGCTACAGTGTTCTTAACAAGCATGAGAAGAAGCACAAGCTCTTAATAATGCTTTAATGAAATTTTTATTTCATTTTCTCTTTTCCCATATAAATCATTTTAATTATCTCATATATCTTTCAAATTCTTGTAGTGCTGAGATTATTGAATTAAAAAAAAAAAAAAAAACAAAATACTAGCCCCCGCAGCATGGTATCGTTTTTCAGTACTTAACCAATAAATAATAAAAAACAAAATTTCATATCCATAAACACTAAATAGTCATAAAATTAAATTTCATTATTTTAGAAGCTGCTGCTGCTACACTCCAAAAAAAAAAAAAAAATTGTAAGCAAAGCAGTTGCTTACGAAATATTTCTTAATATACTATTTGTTGTTGCTTGTCTTTCATAATAATAAAGAACACAGAGGCCACAAGTCTTTCACAAAAATTCCCAGACTTCTCTTGATCTCTCAACAAAGCTAATAATATGTCTTTTTTTAGGAGCTTGTTTCTTGTTTTCGTCTTCTTTCTCTTCGTCTCCTTCATTCTTAGTGTGTTACCCAAGTTGGCCAGTATTACCACCTTAACGTATCGAATTTGTATGCTTTCCCATAAGTGAACACATTAACTCGTTCGTTATGTTTACCTCAGATGTTGCACTAACGACAAAGTGCGTAAAAATTTCAGCAGAAAAACCAAGTTGATGTAAATATTAATAATTATCTCATAATGATTTAAGTAAAACTGCTTGACAGTCTATACTCTACTTAATGCCATAAAAAGATCATGTTTTCAAATTGAATTGAATTTCAAATAGGAGGCAGAGTCGAGTCTCCGGTAGATTATCTTATATTATCATAGATGAATCGACGATTGATGATTAGACAACGTGTACACATGTACACTCAATATTTTGCAAGAAATTGTGAATGCAAGCACACTTCAATAATGTAATTGGTGTGGATGATGAAAGGATTAAATTTGTTTTACTTCTAAGCAAAAATTTCAACCCTCATATGAAGCAGATGGAACGACAAACTTTCCCAAATAGTTATCACGGTCAGCAAGGAAATATAGCTTATTGTTACGAATTTCGCTTTCTTGCTACGGTTCTTATCACAAGATCGCGGTTTTATTTACAATCAGTTTGTTTAAGGGTAGGGTTATTTACAGTTTACTTAGTTTGACAGCAATCTTAATCAGCTTAAACTTCCTTCACCGACTGACTTTGCCTTCCGCAAACATTCTGGTTTTACAAGCACATTACTATTACCTAAGTTCATGGCTTAATTTTTGATCTGTTAACCTGCTTTTCCGCTAATCTTTTTTGTCGGCCGGCAGTTGCATGCACTTGGTTTTCTTCTCTGTCGGAAATTCATTTTCTGGGAAGGTAGGCATTAGACACCTTAAAGGTAACGTGACTCGTAACCGTAAATTTTATGTTCCGAAGGTATAGGAAGACATTTACCAGCAACATATACTTACAATGCTCTCACATCTTTTTTTAAAGCGAGGAGGAAAAGGAGGAACTAGATAATGGTTATGAAAAGATTCAATGTAAACCGAAATTGAGTTTTGCTTATTTTCATTTAAAGTTTCAATTTTCAAAACATTTACTTACTTTAGTGCTGTATGTCAATTCTTATAACAAGAAGAAGCAGAAAAATTTCGATAATATTTTCGTCGATCCCTTTTATAATTGTATTGTTAAAAAAACCGAAATCCAAAAATTATCATAATGAAATTTATGTTTATAAGTAAAGTGGGTTTCAAAAACTTGATGAAAATTAAAAAAAAAGAAAAAAAAAGTAAACTTTTATTCGTGTTCTAAATTCGAAGGAGGAAAAAAGTTGATAACTTCGCGCTGTGATTAATTGTTTTCTCTTCCGTTTGTTTTGCTTTTTTAATTCGTAATATGTGCGGCTTACACAATCATCAATTGCTCTGACACAGTTTAAAGCAATTTTCATGAAAAGTATAAAATGCTGATGACTACGTGTATATATGAAGAGTTTTATTCTATTAGCTGAAGCAGTAATAAGTGCAACAAAACCCGCGCTTGTCTACCCTAAGTGACTCATTCGCACATCACAACACTTTTTTTCTCGTTTTTCATTCAACTTCGAATGCAATCACAGGCACTTGTAACGGGTATGACGACGCGCTCTAAGCTCTTCTTTATTCAATTTATTTATTGCATTTACTATTAAAAAACGCGAGTATATTTAATTTCTTTTTTCATTTGCAACATTCTAGAAAATGCGTCGAATTTCGCATATGCAATACCTGAGAAAACGACGTGCAAACTAATTTCTAGATTAAAAATAACTTCGATCGTTCAAACACCTAACGTAGTTAGGAAAAAACTAATTGTTATAGAAGAAGACAACACTTTTGGAAAATAATTTTAACAGCCATTGCTGCATATGGGTTTACATATATTGTGTTAGACTGTAACCATTGAGTGTCCACACTTCGGTCCAAGACAAGCGCTTCTAAAATCCGCATACATTGTGTGAATTCTTGCAGTCAGCCAGTTTGTCCATTGAGTTATTGCAACCGTATTTTCTATTATTTAGTCTTACGTCCGTTGACTTAGAGAATAACGATAACAACAGTTTGCAGCTTAAAGAGATTGCTTTTATATATGATTGCCTTGTTGACGCGTGATTTTTTAAATTAAATAATTAGCGAAAAGGTATACGAATTAAAAGACTTCATTTCATATTCTTTTCTAAAATATAATTCATTCGGTGATTCATTACACTTTGAAGAAAATTCCTTCACATGCTTCTATTCGCACGTACACATTCGAAGCGTAAATTGAATAAAATTTCAGACTGTGAAAGCTGAAGAATTAACTTTGAATAACTGTCCCCGCGTGGGCGACAAAATTGATACGTTTTCGTAAAAAATCTCTTCGAATAAAGAGGTCACTTACTGAAGAGGACATCCGGAGAGCTAAACCTTTTATTAACCATGTTTCTGCCGCACTCAATACATATACGATCAATAACACGACAAAGAAAATATCGAATTCTTTTAGGATTAGCGCTTGCGCAATACATATTATTTCTTAACGAAAATTCGGCTTTTTTTATAACAAAAAAAAAAAAAAAAACAAATTCATTAGGTAAGTTAGTAATAATCATGTCTTTGTCGCAGCCCATATAGAGTTCGCAGTGCAAATGCAATTCTGTGTTAGCTGTTTGGATAATGCCAAATTTTGGCTTTACGAATAAGAACAAGCATGCCAACCGTAAACAAAAAACTAGCGTATATTTGTATTTGTTTATTCTACTTATACATGAAACTCAACTAAAAACAAATGACAGTCGGTTCAATTGACTCTTAAAGTAAATCTTAAATTAATTATTATTAAAACTTAGTATAAGTATAATAAAGCAAATAAAAAGGAAAAAAGAAAAAAGCATGTACACAACTAGCACAGAGCCACGCCCACAACCGGTACAACAACAACAAATTGCAAATGAACCCCTAAGCCATCGCAAACATGCATAAGCTTGACAACCGATAATAGTTAAGAACAATTGATTTTCGAATCGTAATGGCTTTTTAGGGTTAAAAGCTAGTTTAAGTACGACTTTGGTAAATCACGTGTATTAAGCAATGTGGCTTTAATGGACTTTAAAGAGTCCGATAATGAGAATAAGTAATAGACGTCATTTAGGTTCTTGCAAACAACTCTGGGCGGGTTAAACAGCTCATAATTATATTTACATTGACTAAGCTTAACCAAGATAAAGTGCCTAGAGAAACGGTTAGGGACATTAAAACTCATTTCTCCAAGTAATGACGGCGCGTCAATAGCACCATTTATTACTTTGATTACGAAGGAATCGCCAAGAACAAATCTATGTTTCTCAAGAAACGGTAAGGACAACAGAAGCAACCTATTTTCATAGGGGGGGGGGGGGGGGGGGGGGGGGGCGAGGCAATCGGATCCCATTGCTAAAACGAGGCTACGTTACAGACGCTACTTCCCTACGCATTCTACATCGCATCTCGTTGCGAATTCTATATAAATTTCGACAAATTGCACAAATTTTTATTGAGGGTTTTCTCTTACACTCAATTATTTGCCTTTTTCCTTTCGCACTTTCGTTTACAACTGGACACTTGGCACCATTTATAAATTCTTCATAAGTTATACAGAATTGAATCATTTCTTTACGTCATCACTATTGAGTGACAGCTAGTAACGAGAACTGGTTGGGATCACCAAAGTCTCGACACACGCCTTCCTTGATTTCGCGTGAATCATACATTCTGGTTGGTTCGCTACGGAATTTGCTTCTTTGTGAACATGGAAAAGCAAAATGCAACGCCATTCTTCTTATGAAGAAGAACACCTTTAAATTTTATTTACGCGACTCTGGTCTCTGCAAATACTTCTAGAAAATATCGAGGCAAAAATTTCATTTACCGCTTGATCGAAGACATAGTTGGGTAAAAGTTGCGAATGAAAGAATAATTCCGCATGTCTGTCGGAATGTCTGTACAGAATGCTTTCGACATAATAACTCTTTTAGAGTTTAATTTGTAATCTTTGGTTAAGACATAAAAAAAAGAAAAAAGAAACGTGGAAGAGAAGAACGATGTTTACCAAACTTATTCCTAGGGAAAGGAAGGTATTTTTCATTTTATACTTGAAAAAAAAAAAAAAAAAACGTAAGCGTCTCTCCCATTACTTAACTTGCACTTGGCTTAGTTAGTAGTTGATTTATGTAAAAATATCAAAAGTGCAACAATAATCGAAGCTATCAACAGCTGACTGAATAATTCATATTTTGTGGCGCCGCTAACAATACGCTAAGAAAATAAAGGAGCGCTAACGACTAAGCTGTAATTTTGTACATACATATTGTTTACATTATGATAATACGCAAACACACAGAGATATGCACACGCACTTAAATAGACACAAATATGTGAACGAGAGAACCCCTTTAAAGTTATTTCAGTCAGTTATAGTCAGATCCATAACAAAATTGTAACGAAAGTTAACAAATATGTACAAACTGCAGTCACTTTATTCGCTAATTCGTGTTATAGCACTGCATATACAGAACCATACATTGTATGTGGTAACACTATTTATCTTTGCTTTAAATTGCTAATCATACAAGACTGTGGTGTACATGCACATAAATCAGAAGTGGTTTTGTTATTATGCCACAATCAATATATGGATGAAATTATATGAAGTACTCGTCGATTCTTAACTACATCAACGAAACTATAGGTAAGCAATATTTTTTTTCTGTGTACTCTTCTATCGGTAATGCAATGGTTAATATTGACCTCAAGTCAAATTCCTGATATTCACCATACAGATCCCATAAATATATATTTATTAATTTAGTCCGTAGTTATTGCAAAGGGTAAAACACAAATTTCTGTCCAATGTAACGCATGATGACCTTACAGTCAACTCATTTAATGAAAAAGAATATTTATTCAAGATCCACACCTCAAACTGCTGCAAACGGTCTAATAAATGTTCTTTACCTTTATTAACTGGCTATCCAATCCAGTCATTGTTATAAATAAACATAAGAAAAAACCTATTGTTATATACTGCTTTTAATGTACAGTAAAAATTTCAACGCAATTCAATTGATTCGCGTACGCAAATAACAAACAAAAAAAAAAGATGTCTTAAAGTTATTGTAAGTGGCACTAAAGCACTGAAGCAGTTGAAAAGTTGCTTTCAAATTCTATATTAAAATTGCAGATAATGAATTCCCAAAGATAACGCATTTTTGTTTAATGAAATTTAATGAGTGAATTACCTAAGCATTTTCTTCAAAGATTTCGAATCCAAAACAATATTTGGTTCGGTTTAAATGCTTTTTACTCCCTGCCGTTAGGTGCTCTATAAGAAAACTTTTGTTGCCTACTTCCAAACAATACGAAATGCAAAATTTTCATTATCTACTTCTTAGACGGATAATAAAGAAAAGAAAAAATTCATCAACAATTTCTTATATGACTTGAAGAAAATGAAACCAAAAGAGTTTTCATATAATTTTGCATAGGAAATATTTTTAAAAAAATACCTTTATTACGTTAAAACGCAAAAACGTATAAATGCCTATTGCGAATAAAGTTCCCCGGTTTTTTAAAGAAATATTTTACACAAACTTCTATGATTTTAAATAAACGTCGTAATCTAAAGAAAATAAAAAACAATAGTTTTTGTTTTAATTGCTGATTATGCACTTAAGCAGATAGGAGGTGGCGAAGAAACAACGTGAAGATCAAGTCAGTCATCAATATTTATACCCATCACCGAAGGATGATACATATATTGTTGATCAGCATCAAATTCTAACTCCATTTAAATATGTCCGTCTGACTGTCTTTCCGTATGTGCAAAGTCTGTTGTAAACATTCTCCTGGCCGCAAAAATCAAATTATCGACTTCAACTTTGGCAAAAACATTGAATTTTTGCACTCAGATTGATGTTAAAAATGCGCTAAATCGGTCGAAGGACAGGCCCACATTACCACGTAAATTGATAACAGCCGTGATTTTCAAAAGGAACAAAACATTGATTTCGTGCTCATTACTCATAAACCATATCAGGTAAATGTACAAATATTTGAACGCATATTCTATAGGTGATGCCGTAAAAATGGGACATATTGACCTCGCCTACCCTCTATTAGAGTATATGAAAATGTAGTTTTTTTCAATATCTTCATAATGCGCAAAAATAAGCTTCAAAAAGTCCATACATTATATAAGTTCTTGGCCAGTTTCAAATTTGAAATGCCCGCAAGCATGTCCGTCCGTTGGACTGTCCATCTGTCCGTTTGCTCAACTGTGTAGTAAACAAAATGAAGACATTGGCGAAAAACTTGCAAAAGCATTTGGAAGTGATACAAACTTTTCAAAGGACACGCCTACAACGCCGAAACACCTATGCAATAAAAGCTTTTCTTTTGAAAATGAAAAAAATCGACATCACCCACCCCACTTTACAGAGCATGAAAATTTAATTCTTTTACCTTTTTTGTCGTTTTTAGGATAACGGTGATGGGTATAAGAGATTTATTTACGATCAAATATGGTTCTCTTACTTCCTTTCTTTTTCCCCTACAGTAGACGGATGAATGAATGGATTTTTTAATTTCTATCGTTAATCTTTTCATTCAGCATACGGCAAATGCAATAGTGCATGCACTTAGACCAGTGGTTTCCAAACTTTTTGTACCGGCGCTCCCCTTTTTAAAAAAAAATTAATGCGCCCCCCTTTAAAAAACAAATTGTTGAAAGCGAGATATTTCGATTCGAAGAAGAGTATGAATTGGGTGCTTTAGCATTTGTACACCAAAAATCCGCGGCGAGGATTGTGGATTACGTATACTGCTGATTCATTTTTTTGACACCTATTCGACTTTTTTGGCTTGTATTTGAAAATGATATTTTGGAAACAGCTGCATGCCCCCCTTGAAACAGTATCGCGCCCCACAGGTTGGAAACCACTGACTTAGACTGTAAATGATGTATTGACCAAATTTATATACGCTCTAGGGTGTCTATTGACGGCTCACAAGATTTCTAGTAATGGTTAAGAACGTTATCTTGCAGCGATCAAAGACCTTAAATTATCATAATGTAACATTTTCCAGGCCTTCCCATACGTATTGTAATAGACAGCATGAATGAATCGCTCTCTGTTGTCTGTTGTGATCTCATTTTCATTTACCTCGGTCCCATCATCGTGTACATAAATTTTTTATCGGGAAACTATAAAAATAATCTGCATAAGTGTTATTAGCACAGCTAGAAACGGAAGGGCATCAATTATTCAATACCTTACGTCCTTTCTACGTTGACTACATTGATTAAAAAAAAACACAAAAAAAACATGAATTTACATTATGTCCACAATGATTGCAATGCAAGAGCACAGTCTGTTCAAGCAGCTTTATGTACAAATTTTGGAACAAGTCGGCAATAAATCTTTGATGTACTTCACTATACCATGAAGAGAAGCTTAGTATTGCCTTACTGCTGCCAAAGTCTTTATCCCATTCAAACACATTTTGAATGAAATAAAAGCTTGAGCTAATAATGCTGATGATTATCAAAATAGTAGACGACGACGAGAGCAACAATACGTTAATGCAAAATTGTATTTTGATGTGAACTGAGAAAGAAAGCAGCACATGACAATATGTCGTACTATGCTGGAACTTGAATATGCGGACTTGTTTTTCTGTTAATGAAGAGACGAGTGAGTTTAGTCGTCTCATAAGCACACAGAAATTGTCGGAAGAGTAACATTTTTTTGTTTGGTTGCTTGTGCTCTTGCAGTAGAATTATGAAATTTTGCTGTCAATTTGCAAGAATGGGGAGAGCAAGCAGAACAATTTCGTTCGATTCATTTCTATTCTGTGTTGAAATGTTTCACTTTAATAATAATACCGAAGTGAGTGAGTGAGTGTGAGCGTGCAAGAAGCCTGAATCTGCAGTGTCTACGGTGTGCAAAATAAATTACGGTTACTGTGTCTGAGTGTTGCGTCTCGTACGGAGATACGAGACAGTTTAGATTCATATCTTGATGATATGTGCTTCTTTGATTACTCCAGCAATTAATATGACACACAATAATGTTGGAGAAAAGTAAAAAAAAAGCCAAGCGACGGCGATGGCGATTGCATTTATTTAAGACACGTAACGACGTAACGACGTAACAGAATTGCATGCTCACCTCTTATAATAATTGTGATAGAAAATCAATATAATTTTTGTTTTATGTCTCCATTTACCCCATACATCTACTACACGCACTATTACAAAGCAACCAAACCGCGAAATTGAAAGATTTTTAAAGTGAGATTTAAACCGAAAGCGTCGGCATTTCTCTATGCTATGCTATTTCAAACGATAAAATTCTTGCTTTTCCTTTCATCTGGCAGAGATGTCAATTGTCTGTTGTAGAGCAACATAAAATCTGTACATAGGGGAACAAGCGAAATAAATCAACTGCCAACGAAGTACTAAGGTTTTAATAATAATTTTATTATTTTCATTTATGAATGTGGATATATAATTATTCACGATCAATACAAATATATCGTTTAGTTTGTTGCCGTCTGTCCGTTCACTTATTTAGATTATTGAAATCGTTAAAGTCGCCGATAACAAATCTTGTATATACATATGAAATTTTCAACATTTTTTCAAGTTTATTGTATTATATTCGCTACACATTTTCTGGGCGATCGCGCTACCTACTATCAAAATTCAAGAAAAATCTTACATACCTTACATTAGGTATGTCGAAAGGGGTGCATTAAGTTTATATTAACAGCGTGCAGATGTATGCAACACCCACAAAGACTTAAAATAGGTTTTTTGTTGAGTATATGAATTCCATCTGTCCGTCTGATGATTTCGAACATATATTGACGAGCTCATGGTTCAGGTCATAATTTTTGAAATATTTTGATTAAATTTGGCGCACGGACAGGTTTCGACTCGAGAACATGCGGTTTTAAAAGTAGATTAGATTGAAGAATTTTTACAAAACTTTCCCGTCATTATGCGCTATTTTGCAAAAGTCGTGCTATGAAACCATATTCCATTTCTGATGCTTCTAGATAAAAAACAATGTATTTGTGCAAAATTGGTTGAGATAGCCCAACTTCTTGAACTCTTTCCCATGTCAACATTCTACAAAGGTATTTAGACATCATTTAAGAATTCAGAAATTGTTTGTAATTTAGAAAAGTCATTCAAGATAATAATACCAGGTCTTGATTGCACTACCACCAACGCTTGTATGTGTATGTATTGTGGACCAGCAAACGGTCTTATGTGTTTGCCTACCCGCATAACCACCTATATATAAGCTAAGCAGAATTTTGATGCAATATTACGTATATTTTGATGTGATGTAAGGGTTGTAAGGCATATGTAAATTTCTTGTTGACCTATTGGATCTGGAAATTTCTTCAAATTTATAAAGATTTAACCTATATATATATATATATATATATGTATATATCACCAATATTATGTTACGGGAAATCTTATGAAAAAGTCTTAAAAGTTATATTAATTTTCAGATTATAAGATATCCTTTTGCGCCGAGAAAGAACTACAAACAATTGATTCAATTATTACAATAATACTCAATAATAATAACGAGCAATAATCACACAAAGTAACGCACAATTGCTTTTTAGTTTTAAAGGAGAGAAGAAATTCGTGTAGTTTCACTATTTTGCAGTTAATTGTTAATTGCTCTGCACGATATTAAATAATGCAATTTTCCATATATTCAAATTCTTGTCACTAAATTTAAGAATCATTACTAATAACTATATAACACCTAAGCAGGATTTCTCATTCACAAAAACAATTCAACCTATATAAGCCTGAAGAAGAAAAAAACATTTTTTGCACATAAAACTAATTTACATAAAACACTTAAAAAGTGCAAAAACAAAAGGGAACTGAGATCGTAATCACATTGAAAGGAAATTAATTTCTTTACTTTAGAGAGATAAAAAAAAAGAACAGTTCTTTCTTCAATTTATTTATAAAATTGGTGTTAATGAAATATATTTATGTATATGTAATAGGTGCTTGCATGCATTTTGATCAGCGACATGTATTGATGAAAATGATAAAGTAACGGGAATGCATACAACGGCTATCTCTACATAAAATAACAGGTTTCCATTTCGTATTATTGAGTTATTCAGTGTACACAGACGCTACTCATGGAACGCTCAAAATTTCATTTTCGACATACATTACGTTTGTCGTTTAATTTGAAGAAATCTGCGCCGAAGCCCATCAAATACTTTTAGAAGCTTATGGTCATGTTGCTCGATCATATCCCAATTGTCGGTTTTAGTTTCAACCGTTTAAAAGTGATCGTTATAATGTCAATGATAAAGAATGGCCTGGAAGAACCAAAAAGCTCGAAGGCAATGAATTGCAAGACTTATTGGACGAAAACCCAACTCAATCTGTCAAAAAACTGTCGGACAGCTTAGCAGTTGATGAATCAACTGTTTCTAGATGTTTTCATGTGATGGAAAAGGTCCAAAAGAAGGGAAATGGCTAGCACACGACTGAAACTCTCATTTCGAACCGTTTCAATATCGCGATTTCATTGCTTGTGAGGCAAAAAAGAAGCCTTTCTTTGCCGCATTGCGACCGGCAATGAAAAGTGGATCGATCTACACTGACAATCTCAAGCGCAAAATGTCATGGGTTAGTCGAAGAAAGCCATCCATATCGACACCAAAGCGAAGTAGCCACGGCCGCAAAGTTTTGCTGTTCATATGGTCGGCTCAGGAAAGTGTAGTGTATTGCGAAAAAGTTATGGAAAATGATCGACAATGGCTTGATTAATAATACATTGTACCAAGTTTTCTCAGTAAATGCCTTTTTCAACCATAAAAATGATCAAAGTGCATGCAATCACTAATACATATATATATATATGTATATATTATATATTATATATACATTGTTATACCTTTCAACAGCAAGACGTAAGAGATTCTTTTCACATACTATGTATGTAGCAGAAAACCACAAATTTCAATTTATTTCCGATACAAATTATTTTATACAGTAGTTTTTTTTTTAAGAAAATTATTTGTGCATAATAGAATATGTCTTAAATCGCCATAGATTGATTTTTGTGGTGCACAGGTTGCGAGATAAGCGAGTTAGTTAAGCTGTTTGGTTTGGTGGTTAAACAATTACTGATATAGTCACTTGGTTATATGGAAGAATAATGAACTAAAACTAAACCAATAGCAATCTACACAATACATTTTGACGACGATTTTCAATGTCACTTAAGTCATATTACAACTGCTTTTGGAGAGTGTTGTTAATTATAAGTCAGCACAAGACCTTAAATATATATAAATAAAAGTTCAATAAATTGCGACAATAAAACTAGGACTGGAATGAAGTAAAGGAAAATTGCAATACGCATAGGCCGAACTGTCGATACCAAACACTTTGAGCTCTTTTTTGTTTTATTATTATGGTTACTTGGCCAACCATTCAACGTACGTAAACCCGATGGCGATCATGAAGGATAGGTGGTATGCAGAGGAGTGATGAAAGAGGTAGCAGTGTTTTGCTTTTTTTTTTGCCCGCTTTTATTTTGTTATGTTACATACGCACACAATGGCATTGTAGACTATAAATTTTAGAGAATAGTCTTTACCTACAAATTCGCTCTCATTCGTCGAATCATTGAAAAAGTTAATGGCATAGCTAAGCATAACTTTTAAGTATTTTCTGCTTCGAATTTCATTTAATTTCTTCTCTAAAGTAACTTTAAGAAAATGATATCTAAAAGAATAGTAGTTCTTCGGCACCCGTACGATCATTCGTGGGCTATATGACAACCTTAAAATCGAGTAATTCGTTTTTTGCTGCCTTTACCCTAAAGAATTTCCCTTTCTTTTAGAAGCTTCTTTCAATAAAGAGATTAGCGTCTTGCCTACTAAACTAAACTCTGTGAGAAGTCAATTTCGAATTTATTATGTGGTTACAATAAAGAATGTGGATCAAATGCTAGCAATATTCGACGACGAGGCTACAAAGTTTTTGAACGACCTAATAATTCGACTTACGGGCTACGGGCTTCGTCCTAAAACAAAAATAAGTTAATTACTTTTCGTTTTTGCTACTAAAAAGGGCTAAATAAACTCCATCCATAATTTTGATCTACAGAACGAACAATATATTTGACACATTTTCATATTTTTGTAGTCTTTTTTTTGAATTCGAGTAAAAGTTACGCGTCAGAAAAGAACAGACAGTAACTCACGTTATTCAAAAACACAAAACAGTTTATACAACTTTTACAGTTCGTTTCCAGACGCTACAAATGGAGTAACGTCGTTAGTACACCTTCCTTTAAGCGTTGATGGTAGATATAAAAACCTTAATTTAAAAGCAACGGCTCTTACATACAAGGTCTTCTTGATAAAGCTTTACTAACACATAAAAACAATTTGCAATTTTTTACGTTTTCTAGGCAAAGACGTAGCTATGGATGAATGTTATTAACATTGGAGGACAACAGGTATAAAAAATTTTGCAAAATTATTTCTATACCACTATATATTCATAAATCTGTATATATATATAGAAAAACCTTACGTTAAGAACAGGTTTCTGAAACGGAATTTGCAATTTTTTCAAAATGAAAACAAAAAAAAAAACAAAAAAAAAAACTTAAGTGCATGCGCGAAATTTATAACAGTGACCAAGTCAACGCAAACAGTATAAAGTAACAAGCAAGCACAGGCAAAGGCAGTTATTTGAAAGGCTAAAAACATTTATTTTAAAACTTTTTTTTTTTTGCTCTTTTTTTATTCAACGCTAGTCGATACGCGGATATATAGAAAACCGCTTGCTATTGTTTTCTTCAATTCATCAGATTTTTCGATGACTGAAAAATTTCGAAATTTTAAATGTCGCTCCTATTGGGCAACAATGCAACGAAAACCGCATAAAGTAGTCGTGCCGTGACGGCAGCTTCTGAAACTTACAGGCTAATAGGAAAGAGTATTTAATACAACAACAACAATTATTTTCGCCTGAAGTCACATCTTTATTTTTGAACAAATGTCTGTAGAACACAAAAGTCTGGATCGAAATCTCCATTCATTATTTATGTTCTTAGTCAGCACCAACAGCAGAATACTTGTGCTTCTGTGCCGTTTATCTGCCGTTTAAAACCATGATTAAGATATGCAAGGTTTAGGGAAAAAACCATCCTTAGTGCCAAGTTTTTTACTTATAACTAACGTTAAGCGCAAGTCGGAATATAATAAAATCGATCCAAATTTTGGTCTGCTACTAGAAGAACTTGTAAGTGGCTTCTTCGCTTTTCCTGTAATGCAGTCAATCTGCTAAATCGAGGCAAATTTTTACACACAAATATCATAAAATGAATTTTAATTTACGGTGCTACCTACCTATGAAATACATGCAAAATTGTGTATATGTATGATTTGAGATGAAATACATATGTTGTATATCGTTCGGAAAATCATTTCGTTTTGTTCCAACAGCGAATTGATGGCATTTTTTTCCAGTTAAGTTCACATCTAAGACGCACTGTCTTTATAGATTTGATAGGTGATATCGTAATGTATGATAACGCAGTGTATGGGATTCTTTGATTTTGCGCAAAAGTCTTCGTTCCTCACAAAAATAGGGAAAGTCGAAGGGAGCATTTTCGGCGTACTTTACCCCTATTACTAGCGAAAGAGTAAAAATAATTTTCAAGCAAGGAAAACATTATTGAATGAGGCAATGAATGCATAAAACGTCAGCGCCAAAACTGGTCTGCAAGTTTTCGTTTCGGCACTTTTGGATCACGTACTGAAAGGCCGGCCAATAGGAGCTGATAAAGACAAAATAAGAGCATTAATGGAAGCAAACCATCGAATGGCAACTTGTGAGATTACCGAGAATTTTGGTCTATTGAGTTTCACTGTTCGTGATGAAATATTTATACCTTACAAAGCAATCGAATTGGTTTTAGGGAAAAAAACGAAAGTCTATTCCGAATCAGTTAATAGTAATGTCATACAGTAAAAATTCACCTTGCAGTCGGGATAACCATGATTCGGTTGATCTTCCCAAAGTTACAAGAGGACTTTTGAAATCTTTAAAAATTGATGCGAATGGTCAGTAGCAAAAGAAAAAAACTTCAGTCCACTGAAATAAGTTGGAAATGGTCTTTATATTGCGTACAAAAGCATTAAGTGTAAAAACGAAAAAAAAATCAGAATAAAGACTGCTGCGATTTCTTAATGATAGTTAATTGCTTAAATAATGATAATTAATTTGAATGTTTGTTATTTTATGAAATCGTGATTCCTTATAGGATTTGAACTGGAATCGCGAAAATAATCGAAATCACTGAAATTATTTCGATATAGATGAAGTATAAGTAGAAGGTTTTGATGGAAAAAACAACGACGGACAGGTTAAAAAAAATGTTATAGGCTTATTACACAAACTTTGGTATTTCCGTCAGTCATTTGAACATAAAGCCACGAAATAAGATTAATTTTAAAATTTTATATATATATGCACCACAGGAATAAATATAATATAAACACATTATCCCCGAATTAATTTTTGGGTGTTACGAAGAAATTGAAAAAAAAATTAGCAAATTTTTTCATTTCAAGTTTAAGAAAAGTCTTCGCTCTTTTCATATTGAAAAGGAAATGCATTTGGAAATCCTTTTAAAAATATTTCCGGCACTTAAAACACAAACACCTGCATGTTGGTAAAATAATATAATAAATAGGAAACAATTCACTTACAAGTTTCTATAATCATATCCCAGAAAACGCACGCGGCGTCAACAACATATCATATTACTTAAGATGTTTGTTTTTCGTATGAACTGAAGATATACAGCGGGTTTCGCATTTCCGTCAACATAAGTACGGAAATTAACGATTTTGCCTCACAGACGTCTCATAAATAATTCATTTCTGAAAACTCCTTAGCAGAAAGGAAAAATGCGTGTGTATATGTTCCTGGAAGCAAACAAGCAACATTTTTGCAAATAGTTTTTTCTCTTTTTTTTTTTTGGTCTCCGGTAAAAATTTCATTATCAAATCATTTTTATGTACTTACGTTATTTTACATCACATCTTCGATACGTTGCTTTAAGCGAAAAAAAAAAAAGAGAAATTTTTTCTTAACATCTGTCGTAGCATTAAATGAAAATTACTTTAATTCTTATTAACTTTCCAAAGTAAAAGACAGATGTTCCATCACAAAACACAAACCTTTCTTTTTGCAGCCAGCAAGTGTGTTGCATCATCCCATAGTTTCATATGCCGGATCATCAAAAAGCGTGTGTATATTATTTCTTCTAATTCATTAGAGAATTTTCTGAAGCACCAACCAACGTAACAATGAATGAAAAAAGATTTCATACTTTATTGTCTTTCCCTTTTCGGAAAGAGAGAAGAAAAAATAAACAATAAAGAAAACGAAGCATACCCCATTAATTTATTCAAACAGCCGTCAACAGCTGCTTATAACATATGCCCGTCAGACCATCTTTCAACATTATCGTAGCGAAATCTTGATTTCTCTCCTATTTATCATCATCGAAGTTATGTATCGTTTACTCTGTATACTCGACGTTTCGTGCTCTTATTTCTCTTTGAGTCCTTCTCCATAAACCTATGGATGAGTATATGAACCAGATGCCCCCTTAATTTAATTGCTTCGCGTACTTTTTATTTACATTTTTTGCTTTATAGATGAAAATTTTAAAATTCGAATCATTATGTTTTGTCTCGTCTCGTAATACCTCTTAAAAATTCAAAATGAAAACTTCAAACTCACTATATGCGCAATCATTCAACGAAAATGATTGCAAGTTGTTAGCATGAACGGAACCGCTTGCGATATGCGAAAGAAGTTAAGAATACGCCCATAATAATAAAGAAAAAGCTAAAGTTACTTACAAAAATTGTTAAGAGAATAATTATCTCATAACAAATAGTAAAGCAAGTAAGGCAAACCAAGTGTGAAGTTAATATTAATTGTCTGGGGGAGAATGAATATCAACAACTTCGCAGAAAGACACAAAGCATTTTCTCGATTGTAAGTCGGTTATTGGTCAGTTGAGAGTACGGTTACAACAAGCGCTTTTATATCATCCATGGAAATACTTGTACCAATCTTTAAATTAAAATATTCCATTAGTTATAACCATTAAGATCTTTCGATTATTTAGAACCTGCTTGTACGCGGGGAATGGCCTAAACTGATAAACTGATCCTCTATCCTCGAACAACTAACAGAAAAAGGAAATTGTTGGGATGTGCTTACGTGCCGGTACATCCAGGGACCTTTCACTCGTCGTGGAATGACCTGCAATACCGCACGTCGCTCTTCAAGTGTACTGCTTGTCTTTGCAACAGTCTTCCAACAGTGGTCTTTCTCAACGTACCTGATGTCTCCATTCTCAAGTCAAACGTTTACAAACGAATACACCCTCTGCCCCTCTTTCAATTCCTACAACCCTTCCCACCGCGCCCACACGTAACGAGAACATGCCCTGTGTGGTGAAAGAAAAACAAACTGTGCTTTTATACCCCACAACAATTGTTGTGGTACAAGAGTACATTAAGTTTCTGCAAATAAGCGATGTCTGGAAGTGCTTGAGATAGACCCACCTTTCATTATATTATCCCAATCGATTCAGAAACATTTTTTGCACTGATCTAAGCTTGTCTGTCCGTCTTGGTTTTTGTGTTCAACCCGCCTTGCTTTAACCACTCCCACACGTACATAAAGTCTTATTTTAGCACTGATCTAAGCTTGCCTGTCCGTCTTGTTTTTTGTGTTCAACCCACCTTGCGTTAACCACTGCCACACGTACATAAAGCCTTATTTTAGAAATTCATTGCATGGATAACTGTGGTGTAGGGTATTTAGTGGTGGGCCATGTTCCACTATAGTGTTTTTACTCTAGCAACATCTATCAATACGCATTTTTCTCAATGATTTGGCCACAATTGAATATCGAAAATGTAACATCTATTCCACAATCTTCGTAATTTTCTTCTTTCTTCCCCTTCCTCTGATTTTATTTGGTTTTTGGTTGTTGTCTTAATATATGTCAAATTTTTTTTTTTTTTTTAATTTTTTCTCACTTTCTATATAACACTTTAATGTGTTACTTACTTAGTAGGTAATCCTCTTTCTCTTGACATGTTATTTATAACTACCACAACTGACTCTTTTGCATGTTTATCCCTTTTAATCATTTAACAAACGTAACCAAACACATAAACTACTCCAGCAATTAATGTGTACTTGAAATGAATTTGTGGATTGTAACGAAATGAAATTTCAACACTAAAACTTTTCTAAATAAATTAAAAAAGAAAGAAGAAAGAAATTATAACGAATATTAGATACTCTTTCACTTCTAACAAATATGTAGAAATTCAGGGGTGCCCTTAGGCCGATCGAAATCATTTTAATATCGATCTTTTACATTATCCGAAAAAACATTGTCACGAAATTTTAGATGAATATCTATGATAGGTGAATAAGTTGATTTGCTCTTGGCACTTTTTTCCACCCAAGCTTGTTTTCAATCAAAATCGGCCATGCTTTAACTTTCGACGTCAACTTAAATGAACGTAAATGTCACTGTAAAAATTTCAACAGCAAACAAGAGCTGAATTGATCCTCATTTTAATACTAGTCAAGGATTTATATTTCTATGGCAACATTTTTTAATAGCTTTGAGTACATGCATATATATGATATATATATGTATAAAGCTTTCTGGATATTGCCAGTTTCACATATGTGCTAAGTGAGTCGCTGAATACGTGAACTGATTTAGTTGATTTTTGCAACTTAAGCAGGTTCGTTCGTCTGAACATAGTTTTCGCGATGCTAGCGCGACTTGACTTTCGGACGCACATATAAATATCAACTACGCCAACAAGCATATCTAGATTTCAATTGGCCTCTGTGATATATTTCTATACGTCACAAAACAAATCTTATATATGTAATCGGCAGAATGGCCAACTCTGGCAAGACAGTGGGCACAGCAGCACAGGAAAGCTATATCATGCTAGAGAAGATCTTTAAATAGATCTTAATTGCAAATTTACTAGCATGTGGGCAACATCGATATATATCTAAGCGGATGAATTTTTTCCTTAATTTCTCTATTAAAAGAAATGAAGGAGGGGTTAGTATACCTTAGCTCTTCGATAATATGCATAAAAATTTAAGCAGCTGTTCAAAATGAAAACTACACCAAACACATTCATGAACTCAGTTCGTCTTTGAAAAATTATAGCAGTAAATATAAAACGTTGTTAGAGTTACTCTCAAAAATTTTGAGTTTCTTTTTTTTCTTCTGATTATTTTTAAGAACTGACAGCATTTGAACATCGCACTGGCTCGTGTGCATGCATGCAATATATATATATATATATGTATATATATGTGTATCTATGTGTATATATATATATATATATATATATATTTCTCTGAGCGCGCGTTTGTGTGTGTGTTTACTTTTACGCAGTGAATGTATACATGTCCTGCTCTAAAAACTGTGGCAGCAGTTGTCACAACAGATAAAAATTGTGTCTGTGAGCAATTTCGAATAAAGAAAAAAATTCTTCTCACAGGTTATTGTTGATGTTGTTGCGTATCACATAACTTTACCTACCCCAAAATTATACGAGTTTTGTATATACGCATACGGACATATGCATATATGTGTATATATGAAGTTTAGTATAAGTGTGTGTTTATTTGTTTGTATAGATAAAAACATCAAATTCAGGTTTACTAACACTTTGATAAAAATTTAAACATATGCCTCTGTGTGTCCACATTTCATCTAAATTCATATTCCAACACAGATGTATTTAGTGCTGAGTGCTGTTTCGCTTTTTCTTTCTACCACTAACTCCACTCCACTGCGCTCAGTTTTCCTGTTTTTATACAAACTTCTACCCTTAATGGGTTCTGTCTTGTTTTGAAATTAATGAAAAAAAGAAAAAAAAAAAAAAACAAGGAAAAGTAAAAGATCTGCAACATCTGAGCAACATCTCAGTTCGGCCATAAATGTCTTATAGTTCAGAGCCAGCTCTGTTGATAAGCGGTCGTAATCGTTACGAACGAATTCTTAAGTGAAACTTTACTGTAAACGTGAAATTAGAACATATTTGAAACATACGATCGCAAAAATACAATAAATTTGCACATTTCTGATATAGTTTTTCTTATTGTATGTAACCTTATGCGTTGTGCATATACGTGCGTGGTATATATATTTTCTAAATTGTAAACATATTTTCCATTATAATTAGTATGGTTACCTATCGGGAAAATATTGGTTTACGGCAATTACGTATAACACGTTTACGTGCATGTAGTAGTCCGGCAAAAATAATAACAACAACAACAACAACAAAACCCGCGCCACCTGCAACAAGTCATAAAATAGCACTGAAATCCAATTTAAACAATAAAATTTTAAATAGCGAAACAACTGCTTGCACCTTATCAACAATAGCAACGACGACTGCTGAAAATAATTGCAAAAAGTTTAAGTCTCGTACAAAATATTGCATAATGTTAACACATAAAGGTTCTTATATGCTTGCAAGTCCAGTAAAAATATCGTCATCAACATCAGTTGTTGGTGCTGCGTTTATCGCACCAAGAAAAACACGTAAAACAGCAGTGAGAACGGCTTCAACCATCCCCCCTAACTCTAAAACCCTCTTACGGTCAATGATGATTATAAAGTCACCATCTGCTATAACGTCGTTACAGTGTCGACGGTGAGTTTGTAATTCGCAACGCGTATTCACACTCTCACACACCTACCATAATGCAGCATGTCGCTGTGTTATAATACATACGATATCTGCTTGTATGTATGTACGTAACATAAAAGCATGGGAACAAGATGTATTATATAGGGTTCTTTAAAATTTACGCAAGGTGTGAACTAAATAGAAAACAGTTTTTTTTTATATCGGACAAATGGCCTCCACGGCTTTACTGAATCTTTTATCGAATTTCTGATCACCGAAACGTGAGAGTACACGACCAGAGACTGCCTTATGCCGTAATTGAATTGTTTCACGGGATGCGTGGCATGTGTCACCGTCTTGTTGAAACCGCGTAACCTGTACATCAATGTCATTCAATTTAGTCAGAAAGAAATGGATTATCGTAACGCGATATCGACCATCAGTAACAGTCATTGCCTGATTAGCCTCCTTTTCGAATAAGTATGAAAAAATTGATTATTTTTTGACATATTGTTGAACAATAAAAAGGCACTGCTCTCTCGTTCAGTCTTACTAACCCTAAACTGTTAGTTAGCAAACTGTTGTTGTGGTTGAGTTGCCAACATTTTGCCGCACAAATGGCGGCAAATTCAAATTTTACGTAAATTTTGGAGCACCCTATATATACATATATATATATATATATATAGATATATATATATATATATATATATGAACATATATGTATGTGATTTTATAAACGTGTGAATTACTGACCAAATGAACTTAACACTCACAACAGATAATTAGAAAATTAATAGCATTTCATTAAACGCGAAATATTTAATCGCTCGCTGCTCATCCTGCAGTAACATTTGCAACTAGCCGTCAATGATTTTAGTAGCGAAAGGAGACGTTTATATAGAATTAAATCGTTTAAGGAATTCATCCTGGCCTAAGGAACTCGTACACTTTTTTGATAGTGAGTACTAAAACGACGAGAAGCCCACTATATATTCCAGACACAATTAATTATCGAAAAATGACTTTTTAAGCGAAACCGATATCTTATTGATTTAAATCGATATCGAAACAAACTACAAACCTATAATACCTTTAACGTAGTATCTGAAACAAAATAATAATAAAAAAAAAGTGTATGATAATAATACATTTAATTAAAAGAAAACATTAAAAATAAATCGCCCATCATATCACAGTCAGCGGACAGACCATGAGACATCCTCTGGCGTGGCGCATTCGCAAAGCAAATATCGCAATAGTAATACAAATTCAATGAAATTATAGACGACTTCATGAAACTGGTGGTAAGATGATGAAATGTCGTCAAATTTTCGTATATTCCGCCTAGGCAGCCAATTGGTGGAACTTATTATTAACCATCACTGACGTAAAGCGTGGCATTCATGCATACATCCTTAGCGAAGATCGACTAAATTTCAAAGGCACAATGTTTCGAAAAGTTTATGTTCAATTTCTAGACCACTAAAAACCCAATCCGACCTAATTAGAAGTTTAACTCCATTAATACTAATTGGGATGGAATTGAAGGCGACAGCATCTTCAAAACATGCTTTGCTTTCTAATTTCCCAAATGATGATGATAACGTATTCCAAAGGTAACATGAAAGTATTGCCCATACACGAAATACGGAGTTAAGAAAAGTCGCAGTGGTTGGCGATTAGCTTAAACTATCTGGTCGGTATTAATGTCTATGAAAGCAAGGCTTTAATCGATTCTAACCGCTATTTAACAAATGTAGAGATAAAAATGTTAAACTGATATTCGATCTCGAACTTTGTTAAATATTGGAACTTATGCTCGATTTCTAAATGGATTGTGTGTTAAATATACATTTTCTTTGCACTACAGTAAAAAAGTAGTGAGGTTGGGAATCTTGTACAGATATATTCGCCGTGGCTTATCTTCTTAGTTCTTCAAGTATCTCTATCACAATTTCCCAAAAGGTTAGGATTACCAGTATATTTCCGCGTATACCGTGGGCTTCCGGCCGCGTGCGGGCACACGATGCAAATTCTTGACTGACAGACATCACATACTCTGTGACATATTGGTGAATTGGAAAGTCGAAATGACTTCAGAAAGTACAGTGTCCTTCGACGGCATCTCTCGATCCACGCGCAGGCATTTGGAAACGAGCAACAATATTCGGATACCTTTCACTGTTGTCTTTTTCGCTCTTCTTCTCTCAGTGTGTTTAGAATTTGTTCATTAGGGTCACACGCTCTTCCTTCTTCATTACAAAATTTGTGCGTGTGCGTGTATGTATACACAAAGATATAATATTTATTTAAGTAAATCAATTATTTGATGTGAAATGTGTCTTTAAAGAGCAACCTTACTAACATGTAGGTCGTCCTTTTTCTTTCGTTATCCATTAACAAGTCGCCCATTACTACCTCGGTCTTCATTGCTCTGCATTAATCGCCCGAAATGGTGAAGAGAACAAATTCTCTTCTTTCTTAGAAGTAAATAAAACCTATATTTTATCATACAGCCTGTCACGATCGATTGTTTTTCAAGCAATAATTTTCTATTGTTTTATGATGAGACTGATTGCTTGAAAATTCATTAATAATAAATTTCAAAGTAAATACAGTAACTCGTATATTATGTATTAAATCATAGACAGGAAATTTCTTAGAAGAAAAAAGAAAAATTGAAAATCCTCTCGTGATGCATTCTTTAGGTTTATGTATAAAGTAAGAGCAACTTATATTGTTTCCTTGATACTTTCCGAAATGATATTTGAAGTGACCAGCCGCACTTGCTTGTTAGTTCATAAGATAATTTTTAAGATTTTTATATATTTCGATAAATTTAATTTTAATTATTTTATGGTAAACACACGTAGAGTATATATGGAGCAAATAGCCTTTCCATTTCTTTTCTCCATGTAAATGCAAAATCTGCCTAAAGGAGAAACGATAATTAAGAATTTCTTTATTTGTTTTTTTATCTTTGAATATATACACACATATATATATATATATATATCCTTATATAATTTTCTAATTAAAAAATGTATATTTATTTTTTCTTTGACAAAATTTTCTTACAGAAGTTCACGTACAGCAAACACAACGACAACCACCAGTGGTGGCGTTTGCATCGTTGGTATACGAAACAGTTTTACTTCAAATATGGTAAGTTTTGCAAATTATTACACTTGTAGCATGTTAGTTGTCCTTGCCTTGTCTTTTTCTCCCTCGCTGTTTCGCTTTGTCTTTCTTTCTTTAAAACAAATAAAACTAAATTTTCGCCTTAAGGCAGGCCGTGTTCACCCATCACCTTGTACCGTAGCGTAAGATTGCAAAATGCTTTGTTGTTAATACAGGATTTTTCTCTACACTGTTCGGAAATAATTGTGCTGTAGATTGCTGGAAATCTCCGACAAATATTATTTATACCGTATTGTAAATCTACATTTGTAAAATAATGTTTAAAAACTTGGTTTTTGTCTTATATATAACCATTCACACATCAATAAACAAGCTCGTAGACGTCACTACTATTTACATATCCATATGATCTACGGATAGTACCATCCTTCAAATGAATTGTATAAGCAATTCACGCCATACCGACGATTAGATTAAAACTTAGTTGTTTTAGTGAGATTACTCTTGTGCTTGTAAAGCAATAAAAACATCTGATATCCATGTACAGCGTCGCTGAAACACTTGTAATTTGTAAGCTAATCTTGCAAATATCTTCAAATTTTCATACAATCATATGAAAATTGGTACTATCTCAACATCGTATGGATTCGTCAATAGTGATCCTTCATCTGTACATCATTCTACGAATTTATGGAGGGATTTATTGAGGGACAAGGACGGCGGAATTACATTACATATGTACAACAAAGGGAAGCAAGGGTGGTATAGTATAATCGACTGGAAATTGAAAACATTTGGAGCAGCGAGAGAGAACGTTGCGCAAGTAGGTTATACTGAGAGTGGATAGTTGAATACAGTTGAATATGTGCCTTATTTATTCAGTTGAAGTCATATAAATAATTGCGACTTTGAGAAGTTAAACAACAGACGGACAAACGGACAGACAAGCGCAGTCATATCGATTCTGCAACTTGCGCTCATCAAGGATATGTCGATTTTGGTGCGTACAGATCGACGAACTTATTATATACCTACCCTGTAATGGCGTGTATAAAGAATTAAAACAACAAGTGCTTAGTTGAAAAAATCTTCACTTAAAACTAGTTCGATTGTCTGCTGTACTTTATATATATGTTATATATATATGTACTTTAGATATATGCATATATAATATATATGTACGTGTTTGAGTATCATATCGGATTGCTTATGTGTGAAAACAATTAAATTATGTGGTCATGCGCAAACTTAATTCTTTCAATACAATTTTTTTTTTTTTTTTTTTTTTGTGTTATTACTATAATTACTCCATTCGCCAACGGATAATGCAAGTAAAACAGCTTTAGTATTGCACTTGTAATGCGAGGAGGACCGACAGACATTAAGGAAATCTTGCATTCTTGAATAGTGTGCAAATTTCAAATCATTATTATGTCTATGCACAATTCCACAGTGAAAATGCATAAAATTATATCGTAAATCAAGTTCTTTTCAACTTCTGTATTAGCCTCAAAAGGAGTGATTGATCGTTTTTTAACTAACGTTCGATCTCTACGAATATCACCCTCACAAATATATGCACTAATATGGCAGCCGTAGTGAACTCAAACTTCGATTTAAGCGACCTCTGAGATCGAAACCAAAAATCACTTGTCGCATACACGCTTTGGCGGACTTGCGATTTCCTCTTCTTGCACGATTTCGCTTTTGTGAAGTGCATTTGCCTTTTACATTCAAAAAAGTGGTATCGAAAATACACCATGTTTGCCGTGAAAGTTTCAATAGGAGTAAGTTTTCAAATATTCGAAAACGATGTAACTTACTAAGCCTCAATATATCATCAGCTACAGGGTTTTAAGAAAGTGGGTCGACAAATCAATTTTGCTCTTTCTCCGATGTATTCTAAAAGACCCCAGCAACTTGATACGGTTCATAAAAATAATTTTTCCATAGAATTTTTTAATTTAGAGAAAGTGGGCTTTTACATAATTATTGAAAATTTCCGTGGGAAAGAAACGCTATTTATTTTTCGTAGTTTGTTTTAACAGAGAGCTTTTTTTTCGATTTCTTTCTTTTTTCCTATTAATAGTGCTGTTCAAATTATCTACTATTAGTTGGATATGTGAATTAAATGCAAAAAAGTCCAAGAATTGAATATTCTGTGAAATTTGTATTCACTTCACTCTATATCCGATAATCGGATTATCTAGAACTTTTAAATAATTTTCCTTTTTTCTTTTACTACGATATTTTTTTCGTAATTTATTACCAACTGACTACATTAACTTATTTTTCCATTAAATTTGGACGAAATAGTTATGGGCGGAAAAAAATTTATTTTTTTATTTTGTGATTTCAAGTTTGGCAAAAACATTAGAAGACCTTGCACGCAAGCTGATATTCAAAAACGGCAAAAGCGGCAAAATCGGTCGAAGAGCCGATGAAAAACTGAAACCATCTATAATTTCTGAATTTTTTTCTTATCTTTTATAAGTGACAACAGAGGCATAATAAAACTTTCTATGTGCATCGAACAAAACGGGAAAAAAATTAACCGCGCCCACTTAACACCTTCTGTCTTTCCACACTTCTTTCTGGTGCATCACCGTCTTGCACACGTATAGGGCTCGTAAAATACTGACCATATATATGAGTATAGAAAATTCGACCACAGCCGAATATAATTTTGTCTTATATGCTTGTCTTGTAAATGCAAAGAAATGGAGCGTAAACTTTCGATGTAATTTCACATCCAAAAGACACATAAGCATAATGAACTCACAAGACGATATCCATCAAATATAAGAGAATACTGTAGATAACGCAATTAGTATAATTTGGTTACGAATATTTATTATGTATATTTTCAAGAGGTTCCTCGCTCGACCAAATTACAGATGGATTGAATCAGATTACACCGTTAATACACTCTTAACAGGCATTCAAAGTTAACCAATCAACTGTTTCAAGACTTTAAGATCTCCTTGAATTTTATAACAAAAAAAAAAAAAATATTCAACGGGAATATACGGATAATAATCGAAAGAAATATCATCATCGATGTACGTTCTGTTCCGAGTTTTACATCGTGTTAGAGACTGTGCTTACACTACTCTAACTAAGATAGCACTGACGAGATATTTTCTTCGCGAAAATTGTATGCGCGCGTTTTAACACCATTTTCACTATGGACAAAAAAAAATGTTGAAATTTTCATGAAAAAAAATTTCTTGAGTTCCGGTCTATTTTTTGAAGGTCTTTCCGTCTGCTTTACTTTAAAAGTAAAAGACGAAAAGTATTAAATCAAAAACACGGACCTGATCATCTCATCTATAACACATGCACTTAAAAAGTATACAATCTACGAGTGTCTCAGAACTATTTAAAAATTACTAGCTTAATTCGCTTAAAAGCTATCTTGTGAAACGAGTCTTGCATCCGAACAATAGTAGAAAAAAGAAACGTGTATTATATGCTTCGTAGTATATAAAATCTTTGAGGCAACCAATTGACTTGGTTTCGTTTACTAACATTTTTACAGCTTTTTATATAATTGCAGCCGCAATATACGATACGATATTTGTTACACAATGCAACTGAAAGGCATAAAGAAAGAAGAATGTTAAGAGTTCTAAATTTAAAACACTTACATATTATCTGCTGTAAAGCAATGTTTATACGGATGAGCGAATGTTTTATTATGTTACAGAAGTTTTAACATTTCTCTACTTTTCTTGCATTCATTCGTACTGTCATCAGAAACCAAATCCTTTTTTCTTTTTTTTTTTTTTAATCTGAAATGTGTATAAATTGTGAAAGAAAAATGAGCTAAAAACGTACGAATATGTAATGTTTGCGCATGTATTTGTATTCTCTATATATAAACGAGAAGCCATACACTTACCCAATGGATCCATCATTATGTTGCATACGGTTTCCATCACTCAACAATTATCACATTTAAGATCATTTATATTAGTTGTTAGTTGTTTATTTTAATTAATTTTTCTTGCTTGCTTCAAACGTAACGCAAGTCTAGGCTCGAAAATGTGGAAAGTTGATATAAATGCAGTTTTAGTGAATTCTTTTGTCTTGCTAATCGATGCTCTGTCGAATATTCATCATAAAAATGCAAGCACTAATCTTAGAGTGAAAACTTGTAGAAAATTATATAAAATATATAAGTGACATACACACGCAACTCAATTCCCTACACGGAATGAATGAAAATGTACTTTCCTCGTTCTCGCGCAGAGACGGTTCTGATTCTTTCAAAAGCCTCTTGTCAATTATATGGAGTTGTTTCTTTACATTGATTACATTTCTTTTTTTTTTTTTTCTAATTAAAAGGCAGTCAAACCTTATTATCTTGGTAACTTTCGATTTTGAAGGATATTTAACCAAGAACACACAGCTCAATACATTCATCTTCGTAATGTTTCTCCCTTCTGCTATAATTACGCCGTATACCGTTTGTGGTACAGAGTTCATTAAGTTCTTCCTTCTAACCTTGTCTGCCCATCTGTCCACGTGTTTTTGTGTTCAAGTCGCAGTTTATGAGATACCTAAACGAAATTTAGCACACTGGCGTGTTTTGACCCAACGACGAACACTATTGAAAATGGTTCGGATCAGTCGATTTTTTCGATCACTTACCACACGGAGCCGTTTGTTGGAAGGTCATTATATAAAAAAAGACATGCAATTTCCAAAATTTCTCGACAAAAGGCACTGAATGGCAGCATTTGGTGGCGGCCGGGTAAGTTTTGAAACCCCTCTCACATAACCGTGCCTACGAAACCTGAATATGAATATGGCGAGAAGATATAATTTTTAGTATTTTATGGTGAAAATTGATTCACAACAGTAAATTAACAAGAAAATCAATTTTATCGAGTTTGGACCACGTAGATCTTTATAAGGATTCTCACAAAATGGAAACTCTTATAGGCCAAAAATGCCTAATTGCTAGTCTTTTATGATGAAATGTTGTTAATAATAGTAATTTAATGGGAAAGTTAAGGGGACAATATTTGAACTACGCATGCCTACTTCATGAACTCCAGTTCATATAAGATTTTTCATGAATAATATTTAGTTTTTTAGAAAACTATTTAGCTTTTAACATTTTACGATGAAAATTGGATCGTACTAGCAATTCATCAAAAACGTTAGCGTTAAGCAATTTGGATCAGATAGATCGATTTTTTAGAACCTAACATAAAAGGAGGTTATCATTCCTCCTTATATGGAGAGAAATTCTAATTTCTGGTTTTCTATGACGGAAACTGGAAAGTCACAATATCTTTAAGAAGTAAATTAAGTTTGCATAAATTTGGATCGCGCCATGTGATGTTTCCGGCACCCTCCAATATGCGGACTGCCAAAACGATCGGATAATTGTACTAAGTTTTACGTCTAAAACTTTTAAATCACCTCAGTTATTTTCTTTATTTCTAGAGAACTATGTATTAACTAAAAACGACGTAATTTTTGTAAATGCATTTTGACATAAAAAAAAAAAGAAAGAAATGATTAGCATTTGAACCCTATATCGAATGGTACAAGTCTTTTAAAAAACAAATGAAGGCGTGTCAGTTTTCGAAAAACAATATTTTTCGTCTTTGGATATACTGCAGCGTATCGCGACAAACATTCAATTTCGTACTTGGGACAAAAGACGTAAATCTAATGAACATCGTGAGATTTTTCCAAAGACTGGATATTAAAAAAGGGGTGACCTCTTGGTCGCGTTTTCTTCTTTTTATATCAGCCGTAGAATCGGCAAATTTTAATCGAAAAAGTCGAAAAAGTGACAAGATGCTCATTACAGAATTGAAAGGACACCCAAAATTTCTAGGCAACCGATACCGCAAGCTAAAGAAATATCGTTTTAAGAAAAATGTTTTTAAAATTTCAAAATTGAATTTTTTAAAACGTTATCTTTTATATATGCACCGCATGAATTAAATTAATTGATTTAACCGCTATGAGAAAAACTTCTGTGGGTGTGGCTGAATTGTCGTTAACACTTTTTTATTCTTCAATTATCTTTTATGTTTGCACTCAAATCGTAGAATTGTTCTTCGGTGTATTTAAAATTTCGTTTTTACCATAACCATCTTCTGAGTCCCCCATTTGTGTTAGGTGGGCTAAGGAACTTCATAATCGATATCTTTCTCCATTTCACATAATTCAATGTACATTTATGGTTTAACTTAAGGCAGTGTATGCTTATCATCGCCGCATACATGCCGGCCGAATTCGATTAAACACGGGACACTTAAACACTTCGCAGAAAAACTTTGCAAGCTGCGACTCAAGGTCTGGTCAACGGGGCACATATTTTTGTAAGGTCGGCACCACCTACGTCTTTTTCGAGAAGTTAAAAATGTAAAAGGCACCGGCATTGTCTGCTGATATCACAAATCCCGATGGGGTCGTTCTTTTAAAAAAAGTCAACGCAAGTCTCGAATTTTACTCCGTAAACGGCGGAATTTGTGCATCTAATTAAATATGGCTTACGGAATAATGTGTAGGGGCAATACCATCTTGAAAACGGTTATAGTAAGATGCCGTAAGCTAAAACCTAAATTGCTTTAGAGAAGATTGCACGCCAATAAATAAAACGATGTCTTTTAGTATGAAAAAACAAAACAATCATTTCAAAGGTTCGGTATCAACGACTGAGGTAAGTGTATGAAATGATCAAAGAAATGTAACGATAATTATTCTTAATTCGGAGAGACATTTGGATTCACTCTCGCTAAACCTTTCGTTAATTGGGCATTTCGGTGGCATTTGCTTAAATTTGGTGAGAAAACTGACTAATGTGATGATGAATGTAATAAAATAAATTTACCTTTTTGTACCCGTCACCGAAGGATGAGAGATATATTCATTTTTTCAAAGCGTTTCCAATGACCAGAAGGTAGCTTGATATACCCTACAAAGTATATATATTGTTGATCAGCACCAAATTGTAAGTCCATTTGTCCACGTCCATCTGTCCGCCCGTGTAGCATTTGTTTTAACCATTCTCTTGGCCACAAAAATGAAGCTGTCCGCTTCCAATTTGACAAAAACATGGGAACTTCTTCAATACAGATGGGTATTGGAAACAAGCCAAACCGCTCGATGGACACGTCTACAGTACCACATAAACTGGTAATATCTCCGTTTTTCAGAAGGAATAAAAAGTTAGTTTTTTGCTGACTACACATAAACTGCAGCAGATCAATCTACAAAAATTTGAACGTATATTCCAAGGACGATGCAGCAGTACATGTACAAAAATGTGAGAAAGTGGACCCACCCACCCAATATTATAGTGTATCAAAATTTCATTTGTTTTTTCAATATTTTTATAACGCGCAGGTATGTCCCTCTGTCCATCTGCTCAAGCATGTAGCTGTCTCTTATACACATCTAGATGTGTATAAGAGACAGATATTATAGTGTATCAAAATTTCATTTGTTTTTTCAATATTTTTATAACGCGCAGGTATGTCCCTCTGTCCATCTGCTCAAGCATGTAGTATCTACAGTAAATATTCTCCATATTTTGTAAAAATGAAGATATCGCCTACGAATTTGCAAAGAAATTTGAAAATTATCCAAACTCGCCAAAAGCTACGCCTGCAATGCCCGCACACCTACACAACAAAAACTGTGAAAACATTTGCCTTCCGTGTTTTTTGAATGTTACTCGTAAGATGCAACGCATGCACCATATAAATTTCAACTTTCACTCTGAAAACAGAGAAAACTAGCCGCGTCCGTTCAATATTATAGAATATGAAAATTTCTTTTTTTCCTCTTTCTAAATCGGTGATGGAGATACAAGATTTGGTCGTGACCGAACATGATTGTCTTACTTTTTGCTAATATAAAAACCAGAGGATCGTTTAAGCAAAAAATTATGTAAATGCCAAAGGATGTTTTTTTTTTTTTATATGTACATAAGAAAATAACTTTTGTTTTGCCATCCTTTCGCCCACGATATACTCATCTCATTTTATACGTAACGTGCATATATACGAGCAGTATACACCGTATTTACAGCAAACTTAATTAAGTTTGTTTTTCAAGTAGTTTAACTTTATTTTACTTTTATCGCAATCAAAAGCTGTTTTAGTTTTAATTAGAAATAACTAAATGCTCCTATAACCTGAAATCTAAGGGAAAACTAAACCTTTAAATGCCATTCAAATGAATTTCAAAAGCATCTGTTTACCTTAATAAAGAAAAGAAACTGTACACGGAATGAAAATTTTTTGATTTGAAAATTGAATGGAAAAAATAATGACAATGCTCTTCATTAGCTGCTATCCCTTAGATAGCTAATTACATACCGATAGATCCTTTTATTGACTTTACTTGATTATCATGGATGATTTCATAAGTGAATTTTTTTGTAAACGCAAATCCAGATACAATACAAAAATACTTTGTTTAGTTCTAGGTTGCGGAACTTATTGTTTTCAATTTTTTGTTTTCTTTTCATATCCGTTCATTTATATTTACTTTATGTTCGCATTAAGTATAAACAAACAATACGCAAAGTTTTCTCTTCATCAATAAAAGATTTATTAAGTTCATCCCTTCAGCAAAATTTTGCAGAAGAAAAAAAGGAGTAAAAAGTTACTGTTAGGCAAAGACCTGACCATTAAACAATCTTTCATTACCATTACCTTTCATTACCATTTAATGCAGTTCTTGTTAACTTGTTTTTTGTCGTCAAAGAAGAACTATGCTGAAGAACTTATTCGATTATTTTCACCTTAAACCGAAAAAACGGAATAAGAATTGTCTTGTATTGTGTTGTATTGTTCCTAAGAATCCGTATATGATTAGGAATTTGAAAAACAGACTATGCTCCCCAAACTTGCTTGATATCATTTTTATATTAAATCACTATTTTTTCTCTCAATCTTCATCATAAAAGGCAAAAAAATTGATCTTGTTGTTATAGAAAGATTTTTTTTCCCTCATGGGAACTTTCATATAGAAAGGTTTCATCATCCTACAAATTTATCGAATAATATGTTGCATATCTATTTTTTGGGTACAGGGAATGTCAAATCGAGTCAAGTAACGGCCCAACAAGTTGAGCGGGTTTTTTTTGGCAAAGCATTTGCGTAATGAGATGGACAGAGGTTTATGTATGTATGTATACAAATTGTATGAAGATGTATAATATAAAAATTTGAAGAAAAGTTTTTTTTTACCACATTTTTTTTTTTTTTTTGTTTTACAAGGCAATGTATCTTAGTGTAGATTGTATCGAAATTTCTACTTTTTCACTTACGGCCCCTCCGAAAATTCATATTTCGATTCTTGCCTCAATCACTAGCTCACCTTACTAACAGATTCTATTTGGTTTTTGATTTCAAATATAGCCACCGTGGGGATACTTTCTGTAAGACGATCGCTTTCAGAGGTCGTCTTTTAAAGCTTGTCTTTTAAGGCTTGCAAATGAAAAATTTATAAAATATTGTTAAAATTTTGCTATTAAAAATTTATATATATATATAAAAAATATATCCTTTTTTTTATATTAAAGAAAAAACAATGAACTAGAATGAAATAAACTTTTTTGTGCCACTTAGTATATCGTATAGCTTTCTCTTTACTCCTTATTTACTATTAAATATTGTTAGTAAAGTGATTTATTTCAAATGTTTTCATTTCACTTGCGCCCATTTGTCACACAATTGTAGAAGTACCGGAATGTAAAACAAAAAAACAACAAATGTTTAACTTCTATTACATTGCATATCATTGCATATCAGAGGAAATTGTTAAATAAGCTTTTTTACGTTATTGTTTTGATTTATTGCATCAGAGGTGCGAAAAATAGCGACATATATATATGCACGCGTCTAAAGTGTAGTAATCTGTGAAATTTGTGAAATTGTGAAAAGACAATATGAGTGCCGCATATGTAGCTCGCAATTAAATACATTATAATCTCGTACTCGCAATGCAAATTAAAGAATAAATTAACGAAATAACCCAAAACTCTGAATTTAATTTAAATCATAAAACGAGAATAACGAAAAAAAGAGAAATAATCAAAAAAAGCAATAATAAAAACTATGAAAGAAGAAATTATAAAAAGAAAATGAAAAGTGCAAAGAAGAACAAAAATTTAGGGAAGAAAAGTAAAAAAGAAAAAATCCCCCCAGACACATAGATTGGGGAAACATTTCTCTAATCATTTGTGTGTGGGGCAATATACGATTATTCAGCTTTTATCGAGAATTTACTACGCTTTCAAATTGGGTTAAGAAATACAGTCCAATATATGTAGCGTTACTTACCCAGAACTAATCGCCTCAGGCATTGGACATCTGGCTTTCAGGCAAACTCAAATGTCTTACGTGAATACTAGGTGATAGGCTACTACGAATAATTAATATTCAGTCAGAGCGTTATATTTCTATTCTGTGATGTGTTTATCTGGTGCGCAGTTATCAAACAATTAAGCAGAAGATACCAAACATAAATCATCGATCGGTGGCGTTGACAATGAAACCCAATAATGGTTTTCCTCGAAAATGCTTTAAAAGCCTCTTCGATATAAATAAATTACCAGACATTGGCCTTGATGGATACTTTTTATACCCTGCATCACTTATACAACAAGGGTGCATCAAGTTTGCACACAAATATATAGAACACCCACAAGGTTTGAATCTCTTCGGAATCACTTTCTTAATCGTTTCAAGTTTCTCTGTCCGTCTTGTTTTATTCAACCTATAGGTCGCAATTTTTGAGATATTTTGATGAAATTGGGTATACTGGCGTCTTTTGGCCCTAGGACGGCCACTATTGAGAATGGTTTTGATCGGACCACTTTTTCGATCACTTACCATATAACACTTTACTTTGAAAAATAGTTCAATAAATAACTTTATCCAGCAAAGTGATTTAGGGCATTTAATGGTGAGCCATGCTTGACTGTAGTCTTTTTTTTTAGTTTTTTATCATAAGTTGGGCCAAATGTCCACTTGCATCAATGAACGAACCACCGTATGCTTGCCAAACTAGCAATTAGTTTATACAGTCATAAATGGAACTTTGACGTTCAAAGTTGCCGTGAGAATAAAGCACATTCGTACCTTACGCCAGGCATCTTTGCGTATTTACCTTATTTAATCATTAATAAAACATTGAGATATTGAAGCGTATATAAAGCGAAAGAAGAAACCATATACGAGGTCTATAAATATTGCGTCAAAATAAGTTCGTGCCAAAATTCATATTTATATTTTAATTGAATTTATTAAATCAAAAATGTATTCTGGTAAAAACATTACGCGATCACAATAGAGTTTCTGAGTGAAAAACCAAGTCAAGGAATTATCGTAGTCCTTATTTTGTTACGAAAATTCTGTAGAGAGGGAAATAAATTGCAGAAGGACTATTTTCTCTTCAACCCTATTATGATGACCAATAGCAAAACACCAAATCAATTGTGCACTCAGGTTGGAGCAGCTAATGAAACACGATTCCCTCTTAATGTCACCAAACATAAAGCATTACTCTACGGCGTTTAATCCATTCATGCCAGTCTCTTTAAAAAAGACTTGACTTCATTTCGTTTTAGCAGTGATTCACAGATGAAAAATTCGATCCATTAAAACTCTCTGTTTTATCTGTTTCTGTTTGTTGTTGCTGCTTGTTCTATTAATTCGTGTGGTACCCAAATTATAGCCAGTACTCCGTATTAAAGCCAGTGTTGCGCACAAATGGTTCAACGTTGTGTCTTGGTTATTGTTTAGTTCCATAGCGAAACAGAAGCTGGGCGTGTATTTAACGAAAGCGAGCAAACCGCTTGTATGCTGTTGATTCGTCGTAAATACAAGTATAACGTTCCAGACAAGCCACAGTATAGCTTGATAGTGCTTGATATTAAGAAACGCGACGAACTTTTTTCTTAACACATTGTATGTGTAACATACACCCATTATTTAAGCAAAATGTTTATTTGACTTCGAGAAACCTTTTCCCTTCCTTTCGTCTGTGGATTAATAAGACGAAGCTATGAAAAAAATCAAAAACTTTAGTTGGTTTTATTAGCCACACAATATAAACCAAGAAAATTATATAGACAAGTATTTACACACATATACGCGTACATGCATATGGTACGCGCATAGAGAAAAGCAAATTAACAACAAGTCATGCGTGGCAATTCAATCAAACTCTTGCTAACCATTCAGTCAATCAGGCGGACAGACAGACAAGCAAAGAGAAAAAGAAAAACTTGAAACTTTATATCTGAGCAAAATTAATTCCAATGTGGTATAAATTTCCACAACTAAGCTTTAAGAAAAATTGCATACAAGCAAATAATAATTTGCTTTGCTTCAAATTTTATCAAATTTTAACGGAGAATGAAATATGCAGGAAGAGAGAGAAGGGGTTAAAAATAATAATAATAAATATAATAACAATCGTAAAGAAACATCTTTTTAGGTTTCTTTTATTTATTGCATGCATTCGTTACGGCTGTGTGCGAGTGTGAACATTGCGGTTGAAATTAATCCACTTTCTTCCTAACAAATGCAGAAACCACGATATAAGCAGGAAATATATTATCAAAGGCATTTTTATATATGTAGATAGAAGAAACTGTGAAAAATATGCTAAAGGCAATGAAAATATTTGTGCTCGTTAAAGACAAAGAAATTTCATTAAGGAAAAAATAAATCCTCTCAACATTAACGTAATAGACCCTCATCCTAATGCGTCCGCCGTTTTCGAAAAATGTATCTTGGATATTGTCGAGAACGATATCATCAGTTAAAATATAAATGGTACAACAACACTTTTGATTAGCCGTTTTCTTCTTTTATATCTTTTCTTCACATATCTATATATATATATATATTATTTTTTTATTATAAGACCAATTACTCAGGAGATGCGCTCTACTCGTGTAATACGGCGACGCTCGAAACGAAGTGGGGAAAGAGAATGAAATAGAGAAGCAGGCGCAGCCTAGTGGGTGTGCACCCAATTGCAAAGTTTTATGCCTTTATCGACTAAGCACCCATTATAACTGCGGTCAAAGTAAACACTTAACAAATCCAAAGGATTGTAACCTTCGTTTAATCGCGGAACGTCATCAAGAGACTTTACATATGAACTAGTGGACCATTATCAAACATAATCTCCTTAGTTTTGCTGCCGGACAAACAGCCATAGTTCTCTTCTTATTCAAAACTCCGCACGTGAATTAAAAATTTCTACCTTTTGCAGCCATTGATATCTGCTCGTTATTTCAAATGAAATGGCAAAGTTAACGTCTGTCCACAATGTGTTTTCGGTAATGATGAAATACGAGGAAAAATGTTAAAATATCGATAATTATCCGTCAATAAATGCAATCTCAGCTTAGGTGCAACTATTTACCTAGAAATTGCACGATAGTCACAAACCTAATCAAAATCTTCATCATGAGGGTGTTATGTCGGCTATCGGACATCTATTAGATTTATCAAATTTGTCTAAATCGTCAAAGTATGCGTTGGGAGTGCCCCTCGAAGTAGATACTTAGAACATGAAGACTTAAATAGTACAAATTGAAACCGAAATATTAATAAAAATATTATTATTATTATTATTATTATTATTATCATTATTATTATTATTATCGTTATTATTATTATTATTATTATTATTATTATTATTATTATTATTATCATTATTATTATTATTATCATTATTATTATTATTATTATCATTATCATTATTATCATTATTATTATTATTATTATCATTATCATTATTATCATTATTATTATTATTCTTATTATTATTATTATTATCATTATCATTATTATTATCATTATTGTTATCATTATCATTATTATTATTATCATTATTATTATTATCATTATTATTATTATCATTATTATTATTATCATTATTATCATTATTATTATTATTATCATTATTATTATTATCATTAAAATTTTAGACTAATGAGATAAATTCTTAGACTAAGAACTAATAATAAGCCAAAGTATTCTTAATTTCCATCATTACTAAAAGGGAGGTATTCGACTATCTTTTATTTTTTGCTGCTTCGCGCTTTTATGTAAGGAAACTTGGCTCGATTTTTGAATAAGACATCCTTCAGTTCTAATCATTTTTCCCATCACATTAATTGGTAGTTTTATTAAAAGCTATAGGGTGAAGAGAATTAACTTTGAATTTCAGCAGAAACTCGACAAGGATAACTTTTTCGAATGAAGTACGTAGGATTTTTTTGATTGATTGTTCCCTTTAGCGTATTTTACATATAGATGCCGGCACTACTGACGAGTGTCTGATTTTTAGAAACTTCATAATAATACCGAAAAACAAAAGGGACCTAAGAAAGATTGTTTTATTAAGCCGATTGATTCAAAATCTATGAATCTATCTGTCCATCAAATTTTTTTTGAACAGTTGTTTTCGAAAAGTATATAAGCAAAGCGTGGAATATCGAAAAAAAAAATGTGAAGCGTCATTAAAAAATAATGTTGCGGAATAAGTTCTTTTAAAAACCATATAAAATTATTCTCTTCAAAATTTTGCAATCACGCCGTACGAACCTAAACTGAAGAGTGTTGGGGCAAACACATTAAATTGAAGAACACAGTCTTACGTAATAATATCCTGAAATAAAAGGAATTCTTGGCATCTTTTATGAATCACTAAATACATTTTTGTTTTCTTCTACTTGTTCACTAATTAATCTGGTGAACCAATCTACGATAAAAGTTCTTGTAAACTAAATGAAAATTTAAATAAATAATAAATATATGGATAATGGCAGAAAAAAACAGGAAGAAGAAGACGAAGAATAGAGAAACAAGAGTGTTATGCACAACAAAATAGGTGCGGATTCACGTACACTCCTCTATTGAAGTGTTGTAAGTGACCGTTAAAAATATAGCGGCGGAGTTTGATTGGAGGAAAAGATGCAAATAGCAAATTGCAGGAATGATCACAAATGTGTTTTTGCAATGACTAAATTGAAGGAATCAAAACGCGATACGTTCGAAGATCCACCCTATTCACTATATCTGCCGTACTTCGACTTTCATCTGTTCCCAAACCTCAAAAATAAAAAGCCAAAACCCTAGGGGTGATTTGTGAACACCTTTCTGAAAATCACTGCAATAATAAGATTTGTAAATTGAATAATCAGTGTGAAAAGTGTATGTAGTTTAAAGGATATCGACAAACTGAAGTGCGTTGGGGTAGAATAAAAGGTTAACCCCTTAGAAAGTGAACGATCTTATATTGAATCAATTCATATGCGTATAATTTGGTAAAGACATAATGCTTACTAATTGGGTTCACTTTGAGTGCCTTTAGACTGCCACCATCATCGCCTTCTTCTTTTTCCTCACTGCTTTCTAACCGCCACTATATGCACGAATAAGGCACATACCGTAAGCGAGTGATTGTATTGAAGAAAAAAAAAAACGAGAATATTATATTCCGTAGTGATAGAATCCTTTACACCCATCCCCTATTAACAGCAAGCGAAGACATTATATTCAGCTATTAAATACCCTACACCACATTATCTAACACAATTTCTGTTTTAGGCATAGGACACGCAAATTATTGCCGGTTTTTGTGTGAACTTAATATTATGGAATTTTACATTAAAAATTAGGTCTCTTTCCTTAAGAATGTTTGTGCTAAGAGTTTCAAAAATTGGGGCACATGTTCAAAATTTAGCGCAATTAATTTTTATAGCAAATACTATTATGGACACTTTTCATCATAAAATATTAAAACTTCGACTTTTCTGTCCGAAAAAAAAAAACAAAAAGTTTCGTGAAAATAGTTACATAGGGTAAGATCCAAAACTAGCTGTAGGTGGTGCAAATTTTGTAAAGTTAAATTCTATATCAAATTACTATGAGGGGCTAATTTTCATCATAATGTGTGAAAATTTAGACTTTTCTGTCCTACAGTGCGAATCAATTCTCGTGAAAATCCTTTAATAGGGTTCCCCAAAAAATAAGCCGATATTCTCCAAATTTTTATCTTAAATCATTTTTCATTATAAAGCATTGGAAATTGGACCTGATTGTCGTATGAACTTCAGTTTCCCATTAGATATGAGAGCGGATTCAACAAATTGCCCCAACCAGTCCAAAATTTTGAAATTTTGAAAATTGCAATTTATTCCATTTAACAACTTCTTCAAATAGGAATAGCAACATATGGGGAGTGGCCAAAAAAGTGTACCCATCCAAACTATTTTCAATATCGTATAAAAAGGAAAAGAACTAAACTTTACATGGTGTATGTGTTGAACTTTATGAGTAACAAACAATAAACACGGAAAGTAGCGATGTTGACAGCTTTTATTGTATAGGCGTGTAGGTGTTGTAGGCATGGCCTTTGACCGGTTTGGGTCATTTTCACATGCTTTTGCAAATTTGTATTCGATATCTTCGTTTTCGCGAGCGGGAGAATGTTTACAACAGACATCATATAGACGGACATACTTAAATCGATAGACAATTTGATGCGAATCAAGAATACGCATACTTTGTGACGTCTCTGAAGCTGCCTTCTAGGCGTTGCAAATGTTTTGATGAAATAGATATTCCCTTCATTCCTCGGTGATGGATATAAAAAATTCTCAATAAACTCAATATTTTTATATAACATAAAGCTTTGATGTACTGGCGAATTTGTGATGGTTCAAAAATTATTAATATGAAATGTTATGTAATAAAAAAGATCTCAAGTGCGGTGGAGTGTTTAATAAAGTCGATAGCCTTAGATGCTTGTGCTTTAAGACTTTAGTCTCCGAATTTATTCTCTGGGTAAATTAATGATAACAATAGTACATACTAATAAAAAAGACAGTAGTATACTTTTGGGCATTAAAAGAAAAAACTATTATTCATAAAAATGCAAAGGATCGCGTGACGTTAACATTCATTCTTAAAAACATCCTATCTATTACAACAACACGATTAAGTTTTAAATTATTTTTTAAAAGAAAAAAATTATAAATTATATATTTTTATAATGTAAAGTATTAATTAGCAAATGGTAGTTAACGTAGCGCTTCAAATAAGAGGAAACAGGAATCAATCATAAATCCAATCAAATAATAAAATAATAATTCTATAATAACAGCAATAAATGCAAAAAGCAAAAGTGAAAATCTGTTTAACCTCTTAATGATAGAATATACCATAGGTATACAAAGAAATGCTAATGGATATGTTGTATATTGTTAACCATAGAATATATGTTTAGTTCAACATTTATTTTCAAGAAATGTAATAATTTTTTAATCGCTACTAGGCTGCGACGATATACTACAATTTTCATTCCATTTGTGATGTTATATTAATTTTATTCTAACTAAGGTTTTCTCGTCTGTCCGTCCGCCTGTCTTATGTTGATAATTTAAAATAATCAAAGAAACAAAGTCGAAATTTTCCTTAATTTTACTTCTCTGCAAAATTGCATGACCCGAGCTCGAAAATGGACATAATCCGCCAATAATTTGAGCTCACAAAAAGAAATCCAAAAATTGAATAAAGGGCAATCTATGACAAATATAATAGAATCGAAATGTCGTGCACGTCACCTATATATTTATGAATTATTTTAGAATTCTACGTAAAAATATTCCCAGTCGATTTTTAATAAAACTGAAGGGCATGCAATTATCACATCATCACATAAGGTGACTTATTATTCGCTTCTTTTTTTTTTAAATTTTTCCCCGAAAGTGTTAGTTAATAAGTAAGGATTTGTTAGGTAAGTGGAGTAAATAAATGCATAGATGTCTTACAATATACAGGCAGTATTCGTTCATATATCTGTTACTTCTGTTAATAGCTTATCTGGCATTTGTCATTAGCTTCGTCTTGTTACTCAGCATTCCCTTTTGTCTACTTTTTTTTTTTTTTTTTTAAGTAACAATCAAGCAAAAACCACATAAATTCTTTTCATACCAAACACCAACAACTTTAGTTTTTCTGTTAGTATTCATAAACATTCACATTTGCATGCATTTCGATACTTATAAATATGCGGTAATCGACATTTTGTTATGACCGATACAGTATCGTAACCAGTGGTTTTAATGCAAGCAAGCATATGACCATAGATCTAAGCTTTGCTTTAGAATTTAATTATCGGTATAAATGAAATCATTTTTACTGATATAATCGAACATCTTGTATAGATTGTTTGTGTACGTTCTTATGAAAAATGTCAACGAGACTAACAGCAACAACAGCAACAACAGCAACAACATCAACAACAAGAACGTCTATCGAAATGTAGAATGATAATGGCCTTTGTGCTCTTAGTAGCTCTTAAGTACATTTCATTTCAATTATTTTACACATACCACCTGTATGCATGCATAAATACATACATACATACATACATACATGCATGTATGCATACATACTTATACATCTATGGATATTCATCTATACGCATTCAATTTGTATTAGACTCATATATGTAGCTATAATATATATATAGTTAAATAACTCAAGTAATCGGCGTTTTTGCAATATTCATGCAATCAGTTAATATTTATCTTTGCTTTGGTTGACACCTGCACCTATAATTGGTTATGTGGCAATAAAACAAAATTTTCGCAAAAAAAAAATAAAAGGAAAAGATCTAAAATCGTCCCCCTTTTTGTTTTCGTTAATTATTACTACAATTGTGTTTATTTAAACTCTCTCTTGGTAATAATCAGTTTCGTTTATCGCAATGAAAAAACTAATTATGCCCACTTTAATGGATACATATACTTTAATCAAATCTTGGGATTTCGATGCCAAATCAATTATAGATATAAGTTTTAGTAAAACGAAAAATTGGTTTTATTATCCGGAAAATGAATGCAACAAAGGGAAGGAATATCCTTTAACCCGACAAATGGTAAAGTAAAATTAATTGTTATTTTTTCCTTACTTGGAGTTTATTGAAATTTCGGAGTAAGTTTTAAAAAAATCCCATTCTCTCACATACAAAAACCCGCAACCAAAACAATTGATTTACAACTCGTTTCGTGGTAATGCGAACATCTTGAAAATTAAAGTCGTTTTAATAAATAAAATATCGATTGTACTCGGATTAAGTATTTTTTATACATTCATCATGCGTTCAATTTCAAATACAGTCATACCAAGCGTCCGATGTATATTTCATTGGAATATCAATAATGTACGAAAATTTATTGACACACGTGTTGGCCGAAAGATGGCAGATAACATCATTCGAAACTTTACTAACCAAATATGCAAAGACGGGATATGCTCTTTAAATCTTCTTTGTCGTTTAAACTTAACCGTTTGCCCACCAAATTGCGGTATGCTTATGTCAGTAAAAGATCTCTCGACGTCAAAAATTAAGTCTTGCATCAAATTTCGACCTTGTAAACAAAGACATATCATAATTTTCAGTTTTGTTTATATTGCGTTAGTTTTTTCAATCTTTAACATTATCGTACATTTTTTAACACTTTAATGCCCGTAGAACGCCTAAGTGCCAGGTGTGATATAAACATTCAAAGAGTGCGTGAGAATTTTGGTGATAATTTCAATTTCCATAAGGCTTCGAAGCAGGGACATCTCCACGATCAAATCAATTGCAGGAATTTGCCCAACAGTTGGAATAATGAGAGTGAAGTTCGTTAAGTGAAAATCCTTCCCCTTAAGTTGTCTTTTTAAGATATACTACGAATGAATCCCACAAATTAAACATATTTGTTGACCTGATCTTTCACACTAAATAATGTGAAACTTGAAATCTCTTTATCCGAAAAATCTTTTGGATGAGCAGTTTTCTCTGGACAGAAGAATTATTTGGGAAAATTTAAAAAAATTTCAGCAAACGAAAGATGAATTTATTTAATTACATCAATTTTGCATTAGAATCGCATCTTGGAAATGACTTGCAAACTTTATAAAAGATAAATAAATAAATAAATAAATCACAAATCCAAACTCGTGTTAATAAGATGCAATCTTTATTTATAATTTAAAAAACAAGAAAAGTGCTTTGATATTTTTCACAAAAAATTCCACTTTTTAAAGGAGAAACAAAATAAAAGAAATATTTTAAGGAATGTGTAAAAGAAAGCTAAGTAGTGGTAGTAGTGACGTTAATACGTAATACAGTTGTTAATAAAAGATATTTCTCCGGACATAAATTCGTTTTCACTTATATCCTGCTAACACTCGCTGCCATTAATACATCGTTTTCGTGGAACCATTTGTCGGAAATATGCTTTGCTTTCAATTTGCTCTAAATTTCCAATTATAAGGTAGTATTGACTTTTTCGCCTGCCCTCATCTACTTACAATGAGTATATAAGTGTAAGGACATTGACATCCGACATCAACTGAGCCTCGCTTTTTATCAAAATTTTGCTTTATTAACCGAACGGCGCGCTCTGCTTTTGCCAAATAATGGAGTTTTTAAACTACTTTTTATTTTTTTGTTATTCGATGAAGATCAGAGTTTTCATTGAAGATATGTTATGTCCCGCAATATGAACCCCTTACCCTGGTGGGCTTGTGATTTTAAAGTAAATCCAGACACAAATTGCATCCAGCCCTTGCACCAAATACACCATACACACCGCCACCATAGGTAGGTGATCAATTCGAATTCCCGTCCAGACTCTTGCGTACATTTTGCATTGTACGTTGTCTTCAATCTTTTCATTTCGCAAGGGGGCATTGATAAGTGTTTTCTCGCAGGACGTTCAATAAGTTCAAGTTGGGAGATTACGTAAATTATTTTTTTGGCATTTGAAACCTATTATTTTGATTTATTCTACGTAAAACGGAACGTAAGAATATTTTCCATTAATTTTCTTTGTAAAAATAAAATCATCGCTTCTGTGGATAATAAAAAAAAAATATTATTGATTTTTCATATTCTTCTTGTTTGTTTTTACTATTTATCATCTAGTTCTTTATAAACAAAAAACCATTTGTATAATTAAAATAAGTTAATTTACTTTCGTTAAGTCTCGTAAAAATTTGAATTCAATCGCTTTTGGTTATGACAGTAAAGCTTTCTCAAAATTTTTTAAATAAATTTCATTGTATAATACAACTCGTAAGGCAAAATACGTATGCAGAGAGTGTGAGAGACACATATATGCATACGTACAGACAAATGCACATACCCATATACACAAGCGCGCGCGCGCGCAACACAAACACAGGCAACGTGTAATAGGAAATCTCCTACTTTGCAGTAATTTAACTGCTTTGCTTTGCATCCATCAGTCGTGGATAGCGTTATAACATAAAACATAGACCCTAAGGGTGGCAAGAGTATATTAATCTCTTTTTAATTTCATTCTTTTATTGAAACCTTGCCTCCTGGACAGGAATTCGTTTAAAGCATTTATGCTTTTATTTTATTCAAAACCTTTTTTCTTTACATTATAATCGCAATAGTTGCTACATTGCAATAGTTTCCCGCATTAAAAAGAGCATTCTTTGCATTCTCATCAATACCATCAGTACCATGCGACCTTTAGAAAAATGATAATGATGATGATAAGGATGAATTAATGAAATAGTGAGAAAAAGGTTAATATTATAAAGGCATCTCCTTCCCCTCGCATGGATTGTTTGATTTTTTTCTTTTCTTTTATATGAAGAATTTTTTTACATCTGAATGCCTCCGTAATATTTATGATAATGTTGTAATCCACATTGATTAACATATTATATTATGTGTTTAATTTTTTTTTTTTTCCAACAGTTTCGTGCCGTTTCGAGTCCTTCATTAACCGCTAGCGCATTAGAGCAAGAAGTCTCCTCAAATTCCAAAATACGCGGTCCTATTAATTCTAGTCAATTTGATAGCAACACCAACAGTGATACTAATTTAACTAACAACACGATGTCTAGTATCAATCAAATGTCGTCTAACCAACATGTAGGAGTTCTTCAGAAATTTAAGCGCACCTTAACTAATTTCAATAGACAACCATCAACACAACCGTCATGCCAAAGCAGTTCTTTACAAAGTTCCCATAATTTGGACTCTATTCACGCAACAACAACAGCAGCAACAAACGGTCCATTAATCATGTCCGAAACGGATATTACAAGTGATAGCACCGATAATGCGTCGACCAGATATCGTTTTGGTCCATTAATATGGCGTTCTTCTAAAGAGAGACGTAAAACTAAACACAACCGTCGCGATAAATGCAATAGCGGAGATTCGGGTATACAAATCGAGCTGGAAAATGATGAACAATTTTCTCGCGTTTTGGTCAGCAACGTTAACGCTGATGTTGGCAAAATTCAAGACAGTGAAATGGTATATTGAAAGCTTTGCTATTTTATTTCGTTACAGTTTGTATAATTCATTTTCTTGTTTTTTCTCTCCCCGTCTCTTTTTTGCTGTCGTTTCAGAGTTCTTTAAAAGTGCGTTCCGTACGTCGGACTAGTTCGGCTAAAGTCTCTTCATTAATCGACCAAGCATCGCCGACTAATGCAGGGAATAAAGCAAAGTTTTTAAGACGCTTTGATTTACACAATGAACGAGAAGCTCCTGAATCATTGCCCACTCGTTCGTTAAGCCAACCAAGTGGCTTAGAATCGTGTGGCATGAATCGCAATGATTTGGAAGCTGATAGTGACAGTGATAGCGTAACATCGCACGATGACGGTAGGTAAAAAAACACCAATCACAATTTGCGGCTCGCCTCTTGCTAAGCTATTGATAATGTATATCATGTTAAGTTTCTCGGAAGAAATTAACCAGAAACTCGATTTTCCAAACGTATACCTAGAGTCATGTTATACAAGTACTTTTAGTGCGCTAAATAAATCAACAATTAGAGCAATTGGAAAAGCAAAAAAATTAAGGCGCAATTACATCACGCCCACAAAAATAGTTAAAGTCGTTGAACCAATTGTGTTGACAAAGGCAACATAGATCGCGTGTGGCGTGAAATATATATTTCTTCGCAACTAAAACTTTAACCTTAATTTATACACGTAATTAATCCTACCACGATGTGCCTTAAAAGCCCACAGTCACACAAGAACAACGTGTATTCGGACAATAGCCTTCTTTTTAGGAAAATAGGGAAAGAAATGCAAAGAAATGTTTTCAATTGGAAAATTGATGGTTCATCAAAAAAGTAACGACTCCCTCAAACGGCATTTAATTTAATACATTCGCAGGTCAAAGGAGTTAGTTCCTTTGGTGCATTACATCTTATTAGAGTCAATAGAGTAGACTACTCTACCCTAAAGGTAGTGTCTTGATGTCGAATTGCCTGAGTGTTACCCATTACAGTGTAGTATTAGTTACAATTTGAGAATCTCTTTAAATTCTTGAAGGCATTTAATAGAACCAGTAAGGACTATTTAGTTCCCTAATAAGCATTGGCTGCAAACTTCAAATTAAAATTCGATGCAGACTGTGAGTTTCAAACTGGGTTTTTTATTTATCAAAAACTTGGCAATCTTTTGAAGCTTGAATTGCTGGACACCATTATGGAACATATCATAGGTGCGGCTTTTCGATTTCGTCTAGTTCTCCGTCTGCATCTTACGCTAATCAAATATGTGGGATGAATATAGGTGTTACAAGCGGAATGACAAATTTAGTACACTTCCGCTCTTAAAGTGATTCGTGTATAAGTAAATATAATTTGAAAACATGTTAGTGTAACTGCAGGATACGACACAGAAGTAAGTTTCTTGTTACATTTTCTTCTGCCTTCCATCCAATACTATTAAAATTCATAAGATGGAAAAAATATTCCACTTTCTTGCTTTATTTCTTATTTCTGTTTCATATTTTTACATTTATTCCCTCAGCGTCTAATTATTATCCTGTTTATGCGGAAGTTTTGTACAATTTCACTGCTGCTGGTCCGCAGGAGTTGGGTTTAGAAAAGGGTACGCTAATTGAAATATTACGTAAAGAAGTTGGCCCCTGGTGGTTTGGTCTCATTAAAAAAGAAGGAGTCAGCTTGGTAGAGGAGATTCTCGATCCTGAAATGGGATGGTTTCCCAAAGAGTTTGTACGCGTTATACAGTCACCCGACACAGACGCTTTTTACTTAGAACACATAACAATGCAGCAGTTACAACATCAACATCAACGCCAACATTTACAGCAAAACCAACAGCGAGATAATGAACGTTTAACACAACAACAGCCATCAAATCTCAGTTTATCAACTAGTTTCACTTTAACGCCGAGTAACACCAGCTTAGAGGACAACACTATTGGTAAAGCCGTGATTGATCACCAGCATAATAATGTCACAACCATAGTAATTGACTCATCAACACTAACCCACACTGATACCGCCTCAAATACAGCAACCGAGATAGCTGATTGTAATAGCAGCAGAACTAACATAGACGAATTAGATTGTTCACCAATAGACACTAATATCTCGACAACAACACAGCAGACTATATTATACACCTCTCAGAGTCCCAATGTCGTAATAGGCGGAATAGATATATTACGACGCAGTGCAATTAAAGAATTATTAGATACTGAAGTCAATTATGTCAAATTATTGGCGTCGATATGTGAAGGGTATGTATTTTCTATTTTTAATTTTTGGTCGAAATTAGATTAAATTCATTCAATTAATTTTTTATTTATATATATATATTTTTTTAATTTAATATATTCAGCTATTTACCCACCATGAGCAAACGCATTGACATCTTCTCACCGAACAGTATACGTTTAATATTTTCGAATATTACTACCATTTATAAATTTCAACGTAAATTCTTGGAAGCGTTACGCAAAGGTATAGAGCAGAATCAAGTGGCAAAAGTTTTCTTAAAACTGGTAAAAATTTTTCCAATTTCTATAAAACGAATTTTTATTTTTTTATTAATTTTTAGCATAAAGGTTTCCTTTGCTATTCTTCCTATTGTAATGAGTATCCGCGAGCCTTAATCGAATTAGAATCGTACGAGCGGGTCAAAGACGCTCGTACAATATTAGATAAGTAAGTTTCTTGTAACATTTTCTGGTAGATATAAAAAAAACAAACAAATCCTTTTTTTCCTTTTGGTTTTTTTCTTTACCTGTTTTGTTTAGTTGTCGTGAATCGGAGAATTTAGCTGAATTACCTTTGTCCGCTCATTTACTTGCGCCTGTGCAACGGATTTGTCGCTATCCTTTACATTTAGCTGAAATCCTCAAAACCGCCTGTAAAGTAAGCGAAGTCTCCAACTATCAATTGGCCGAAAACGAGCAATTGGTGGACGTTAGTCAATTGTATATACCTGATACGCGTGAAACGCTAGATATGGCTTTGGAGGCAATGAAAAGTATTACAGAGGCTGTTAATGAGGGTAAACGTCACAGCGAAACTATCGCTCGTCATCAGGCCAGTTTTCAAAATTTCAAAGGCCCACCTTTGCATTTATATAGTACACGTTTCTTTCTACAAATTGATGCTACGCGTCAGAAGCAGAATCTATGGAATAGCAGTAGTACTTTGTTTTTATTTGATAATCAATTAATTTATTGTAAGCGTGACATTCTAAAAAGATCTCAATTCATATACAAAGGACGAATATTTTTGGATCGTTGTCGTGTGATAAATGTACGAGATGGCAAAATGTTCGGCCATACAATTAAAAATTCCTTAAGAATTTATTGTGAGGCACGAGATAAATGGTTCGATTTCAGTTTTCGTTCAGCTAATAGGAAACATCGATTTCTCAGCACTTTGGCCTTGGAGAGGCAATTCGGTGGTAAGCCTTTGTATGTATCTGAAATGGCCGGGTTCGAATATGCTTTCGAAGAGCGAGATTATTCTGATCAATCGGACTATGAGACCACAGAGCATGAACAACAGGGCTTGGGATCTTCAGTAAGCAGTCATAGCATTGGCGGTGCTGGCCATAGAATGAAAGAATTTTTGTATGAAAGTAATAATCCGGCAAATTCGTTAAGCGGTGATTCTTCGGTACCAGAATCGCCAGCAAAATCTTTTAAATATTCCGATACTTTACCAAAAAAATCAAACTCGAATATGACTAATAACACCAACAGCAACAATAACAACGTCAATAGCAACAATAGCAGCAGGAATGACAATAAGCTTTCATCAGAAAGCAATACTGGTTCCTTAGGTCGCCGCAGATTGGGAAATTGGTTTAGGAAACCGAAGAGTTCGGCATCCACGCCCAACCACTCGCCAACACATAAACCCACGGTATCAGCTCACTCAACGGGAGATTTACTGTTGGGAGGCTCTGAGTTAACTGAAACATACACATTGTCAGAATCAAGTGGTTTAAGTTCTTAAAAATATCTAAGCACACTATAAATATATTTTTTAAAAGCTTTTCTTTATTTTCTTTTTCGCGAACGGTTCTCAAGCGAAAAAGGACACAACAACTTAAAACTATTTAAGAAAAATTTTAATAAAATTTTGAAAACAACGCAAACCATTTTTAGCCCTTCTCGTGTGTGTGTGTGTTTTTTTTCTTTGCCTGCGAGCTGGAGATTTCTATTTTCAAAAGATACTGCTGGTTCTTGCTAGCAGTATGCATGATTAGCCATCCAAGGCGCCTACGTACTAAAAAGTACCTCCCGCACACACTTCCTCCACCACTCTCCCCCACGGGACCACCGTTAGGTATTACTTCGCAGAGGCTCGTAAGCACGCTACCTATGGTGGAACCTCAGTGGAATACCCTATTGGCCTCCCATCCCTCTGTTCTCTGCTCGCTGTCTTTCAACCCGCCGTAGTTCTTTGAGCACTCCGCTTGCAAACTCGCCTACGGTGCTCCAGGCCTTTTTGCTAGCAGTTAACCCCTCCAACATTTCACTCTGTTCTATTTTGGGTATGCCATTCTCGAAACTTTTGCAGCGAAAGATGGTATGCTCTGTATCTCCGCTCGTTTCCGAGCATGCCGGGCAATTTGGCGAGTTGTCGTGGACGACCCTGAACAGGTACTTCCGGCAACAGCCATGGCCACTCAGGCACTCGGTAAGGCACTAATTTACCTCACCAAGTGGCCTTTCTATCCATTGCGTTATGTTTGGGATAAGAACGAACGTCCATCTTTCTTTCTTTGTTCTTTCCCATCGCGATTGCCAAATCCTCATCGACGCTAACCGTTCTTCTTTTTTCATGACATTTTGGGAGGGAGCGTTGATGCGACACCTTTCATGGATGCGCCTCATTTCGTCCACCAAGATATCAATTGGCATGGCGCCAGCAATCACAAGCGCAGAATATTCCGACACTGTCCGGAATGCGGATATCTGTCTTAGCGCAATAAGACGATATATTGCCGCGAACTTTCGGTACACTGCCTTCACTGTGAGTTTTTCGGCCCAAACTGGGTTTCCATACATTAAGACCGAAGTTATCACCGTTGCTACTACTTTCCGATTGGTGAATTTCGGACCTCCAATATTTGGCATAATTCTCGCTAACGACGCGTGAATGGCGGCTGCTTTCTCAGCTGCGTACTCAACGTGGCGTTTAAGGTTGAGTCGATGTTCGAGCGAAACTCGAAGCACCGCCTCAGTTTTATGCTCTGCTAGCTCTAGCCCCATCTCTTCTAGCCACGCTTTCACTTTAACGATAAGCCTCGTTAGCCACCGTTTGTACTTGCGTACCGCCCTTTGCGACCACTACGATTGCCATATTATCGGCAAAGTCGATAATCGTTGCACCGGCAGGAAAAGTAAGCTCGAGAACACCGTTGTACATTATGTTCCACAAGGGGGTTACTAGAACTGATTCCTGTGGGACACCCGCCGTTATTTTATGCGACTCTTTCCCATTGTCGCACTAACCTGCGGTTCGAAATGTAGCTTGTTATTACCTCAAGTATATACCTTGAAACCTGCATTCTTATGAGGGCCTTACGAATGATCTCCCAGTCCGCCGAATTGAAGGCGTTTTTCACGTCCGGTGTAACGACGGCGTAGTAGTTTTTTTGCCCCAGTCCTTTTTCAGGCGCTCAAAAGCTCGTCGGCACTAATTGTTGGTATTGCATCTTCTTCTCTGCCGTGGAAGTCTACCAACACGTACGGCGGCCTCTGCGGAAAAAGTGTTGTTACTATTCACCGGAGCATGAGCGGACACGTGACTTGCGTCGTTCTCTGTCCTTTGACTTTCTTCAGTACGACTTTATATGCCGTTTATATGCAGATTGATATCGGTATTCTGGCATATACCATCAAAATTTCTTCTTATAGCTTCTTAGAAGTCACTGCGCAATTTTCTATAGAGTGCAAGCAGTTCATTAAAGTTTGACTTTCAAGCAGTTCGCTCTCAAGGACGATATTTCATTGGTTCACCAATAGCACGGGGATCCTCTTCTGCCAATATTTCTTCTTCGAGGCATGACCGCGTCGCATGCTTCCGCAAGCAGGTTTGTCACGTTTTGCTGGAGTTGACCAGCCGTGCCGTCACCCCTCTAGTAGGAGTCCATAATGACGTTAAAGGCGTCCTCGTCGACTTCGTCCCGATAGTTTTGGGACTATTTCCTCCTTTCTGCTTTTTATGTCGATGGAGATAGCCTGGTTATCGCTGTTTGTATACTCTTCGCTCAACGACCACTTGTAGCTCGCCACTAGGCCGTCGCTAACAAAAGTGAAGTCTACTTTCGACCCTCTTCTTGCCTTTCGAAACGTATCCCTACGCCCATCATTCAGAAGAGATACTTTCAGTACGGCAAATGCCTCCAACAAGCTGGGTCCTCTCGCATTGCAGGCGCTGCTTCCCCCTTCGAAGGCCCATGCACTGAAATCACCTGCAATTATTACTGATGGTCTTTCTCGGGCGTCTTTTAGTTCGTCTAGTATGTGCTGAAATTCGCTTTGTATTCACTTGGAGAAGCGTAGCAACTGTAGCACCATAAATTTTTTACTGTCGCGCTTACGAATCCCCTGTACTGGCAATCCACATCCCTGCGGGCGCCCAAACTGTTGCTTTTTTGGATACATGGGTTGCCCATATACCCTGCCCTGCACTTCGATAGAATCAGCTCCACCTCTCTCTCAATGACCGTTTGCCGAAGTAGGTCACGAGCGACTTCGTCGTGGTTGAGATTAATCTGCATCATTCTCATTTCCGCGCTCTAGTAGCCATTGATCGCTTTGTGCTTTGCGTCCACATTCGGCGTCTCTCTGCAGAACATGCAAGAAAGCTCCTTAGTGCAGCTTTTCGTAATATGGCCGCCCTCTCCACACCTCTGACAAGTCTTTGATCGGCCAGATGCCCGAACTGTAGGCATCGGAAGCATCTCAGCAAGAGTATGTGCTCTCTGATACTACAGATCACCCAACCTACGCGCAGCTTTCCACCTGCCATTAGTTTAGCGGTTTCTTCCTAGTTATTAGTGCCGTCTGCGTTCCACTGTAAACCTTCCTTAAATTCGCCACTTTCGTGGTTGCCATTCCTCATTGGGACTTAAGTGCGTTGCTCATATCTTCCTTGATGGTAACTTCGCCGATGTCTTTGCACTCGACCATTTTGCGTTGCTTCAGACACCTGACTTCTGCGTGCCTTCCTAAAAAGGAACTCATTGTCCCTCTCAGCTGTTCCGCTTTCTCTCCGCTCTGGTTAAGCTGCAATAGAAGGTCACGTCCTTCTCATTTTCTCACCAAGCTGGCTTAATTGCGGTACGTCTATGATAACAGCATCGGATCTGCCATTGGACCGTCTTTTTGACCGGTCTGCCTTTCTTGTCTTTTTCTTTTTGGCTCCGACTTTCGCCCACTTCACATCCGTCGGTGGATGATGGCCGTCAGGTACGTCTACCGCGTGTGTGTGCTGTTTCATTTGTTTCTTTGTCCAACTTTCACTCTAGTACATCTCGATAAATGTCACGCAATTTTTAATGTATATATGATTTCTTAATTTTATATTTAGTAGACGTATAAAATTAATATTAATATCTTTTAAAATAAAATAATACAATACATAAATTGCGAAAGCCAATAATATGTTCATCTGCAACTGTGTATTTATAAGAAAACGTGGTTATTATAATATATTCCACTTTGAAGTCTAACATTTCAATTTTCTTAAAGAAAGTATCAGTTTTACATGGACGGGGGCGATGAATGGATGTTTGCTTGGAAAATGCTTTTCAAAATAAACAAAGTTCAAATCTATCTGTGTGATCTGTGTGAGTGGACACACGCTTTCAACTAATCAACGGACATTGGCTTAAAAATTAATAAAATTTTAGTCCCGTGCACTGACATTTACCAATGGATTTCTAATGTCAATTATCAAATAACATTTATTTCAAAATTATTAACTAATAAAATATTGATTACATTAATAATTTACGTCAAGGGCCAGCAGCGGAACTTTGTATTAAATAAAAATTTACAATTCTATTTGCAGTAATTAAGTAACAAAATTTGTATCATTGCATTCGTTTTTTTCTTTATATATACATATTTTCTTTAATTTATTAGTTAATATTTAACAAATATCAAAAAAGCAAACCGAAGACCTTTAAAAAAAATATTTTCATATTTTATTTGAGATAATCTCTTTGCGGCCTATACTGCTTTTACAAATATTTGCTAGATTTCTATTGTTCTATCGCTTTCGCAAATCATTCTGTGTGTAACCGCAATATTCGCAGCCACATTGACCTTTAAATTAAGTCTTTCTCAGTTAACGTAAATTGGATAACAATTTTACGTGTATTCGCAGCGGATTAGTTTATTGTATAATGAGAAAGTTCCCGAGTCTTCTTTTTCCACATTACGTTTGTTCAATTAATTTTTTTAAGCTAAGCTCTTAAATTATTTCTAAAATTGTTTTTTTTTTTTTTCCTTTTTACTTGAAATGTTTCCAAATATAATAAATTTGTTTTTTTTTTTTTTCTTTATAATAATCTATAGGAGAGAAATATGAAGAAAATCGCAACCAAATAAATAACTAAAACTTAACGTTAACACATTGAAAAGCAATTAAAATTATATTAAAATATTAAACCAAATCATTTATGTAGAATCCTTATGTGTAATTAAATTAATATTTTTTAAATAACAAATAAACACATTGTGTTCGCTTCAGAGCGCATTTTCATTCCTTATCTTACAACTCAAGACAATTTAAATTGTGCCTTGCAAAGCAACACAATCAATAAGCCAGAGTTGAATTATACATATATATGATATAAATGAATAATTCAGATTTTTTAATAAAATCTAAAAACAAATATGTTATTGAAAATTATCAAAACTCCCATCCACTCAAGCAAAATTTGTAGAAGAAATTCCTTATAAGAATTCTTCATAGTTAACCGCTACTATGAATATATTAACTTTAACCGAATGATTTTGTTTTCAGTATTCTTGCTACGAATTCATTTAATATTCTCCTAGCATTCGTGAGGAAAATTATAACTAGGCTTAATTTGGTTGACGGTGATTGTTTTTTGTTTTTTCGTTAACCGTTTGAGAATGGTCTTGAGAGGTATTCTTTACTCTTTTTAAGATAAACATTTTCTATGGATCGTAAGTTACAGTTTTCTGCTCATTAAAATGGTAATTGCGTTGATCTATGGCCATTAACTAAAAATGATTACATGATTCAATTCAGATTTCGATAAAACGACGATCTTTAACGCAACAGATCGCCATGATTGAATATACTCTGAATATCATATCGGCCAAAAACATATGTTTTTAGAGATTGGATATTTCCTAACGTCTTAGGCCGAAAGACAAATCTTTTATATACTTTTCTTTTACTTATATACTTTCCTTTTGGCAGCAAGTATGAATATAGCTCGCATCATGGAGGGTAGCATAGAAGAGCTCAAATCGTGTTTTCAGTTATTAACAGATTGGGCATTATCTTGCAATGTTTACAATCTCAGAAAAGAACATCAAGATCCGAATGAAATCGAGCAAGTTGTCAATGTAATTACCCGCAACGGAACGTCCTTGTTCTTAATCTTTTATCTCAGCTTCACTTTTAGCTTTCGTCTTATGAACTGTTTTGCACAATGTATCTAATCTTAGTCTACATATCTTCAACGCATCGTCTATCATTTTGAGATCAAGTATTCCGTTCATATTCTTCTCCTAAAATTGCCTCAGTTTAACGTCATCACTTGCTGAATTTATTCTTAATTATTTCGTAACTGATTTCAAATTCCAAAGACCAAAGACGATTACCAAGCCAACGACAAATTGGAATGCCCAATATAATCATCTGCGTTTTAACGGTGGCCGCTCGAAATTAATAAGAGATTTTCATAACAAAAAAATATTGGGAAAAAGATAAAATCTTGCGCAACAATCAAAGATCGTTCAATATTAAATAAGAAACTTGAAAAGAAACTCCTGTTTCATTTTATAATCTATTTATTTTATAAACATTTCATCTTGCTGCAATCAATCGAATAAAATGTTAACTTAAAGGTGTATAAGATACGTACTATGATAGAAAAAATGGCATATAACACCACATCAATGAGGAAAGACTCGGTTTTGTGCATGTGAAAAGTTTTCTTAAGAAATTTTCTTCTCAGTTATAAACGAAACTTTCTAAAAAAAAAAAACTTTACTAGTGAGAACACCATAGAAGCTGGCAACTGAATCAGATAGACATTGCCTCTGCAGAACGTCCTGCAAAATGAACGTAATTATTTATCGGTATTCAAATTTGGTTTGGCCATTCATTCCGAAATTCAAACTGTTGCCATTCCGATTTGATTGTCCGATCTCATCTAATGTACGTAGTCATGCGTTAAATAATTGATAAATTTCCGGCGTCATTTCGAGAATATATATATTTCTGGTTATTATATCTACGAAGCTCATTATGAAAGCACAATATTAGTATTTCTATATATATTTTCTTTTTATACCCTACACCACTTATGATGCAAAGGTATACTAAGTTTGTGTGGATGTATGCAACACCCAGAAGAATTTGAGATAAATTCATCCTTTAGTATAGTTACCAATTCAGAATCATTTCCTGCATCGATTCAAACTTGTTTGTCCGTACGTCCGTTTGTCTGCCGTGTTTTCCTGTGTTTAACCTACACACATGCAGGCAACACATTCGGTACCTTGGCGTGTTTTGGCTCAATGACGAACGCTATTGGAAATGATTCGGGTCGGACCACTTTTTCGACCGCTCCCCATACACAGCCTGATTTTGAAAAGTCGATATATGGGCGTAGAGTATTTAAAGGCGGGATGAACACCACTATAATGTTTTTACGTGTTTAGTTCAGAAGAAGTAAACACATCGTTGCATGTGCCGAGAGGCAAGGTAAACAAAAGTCTATTTTCAATAAAAGTTGCGAAATTTGTATTGCGGAAATGCTCTCTATTCTGGCCTCGCTTTACTCGAATCACAAGACAACATTAATCAGCCGTCTGTTACTAAATATTTTCTGTTTCAAATTTCCTCCACCTTCCTTGCATAGATACGTTTTATTGCATTTGTGCATTATAAACTCGTTCTTTCGAAAGTATTGGAAAAGTAGATCGCTTATAGAATTTTTTCAACTTAAAGTATAAAGGAACCCCACGAACATAGTATTCTAATTTAAAAGGTTTTACTTTCAATATCATTCCATTCCGGAAGGTCGAAGTCTTTGCATAAATCTCATCCGAGATCGATTGCAAAATGAAATGACCGTGCAATAAATGAACTCGGATCCCCATCAACGATCTCTCTATCCTTTTCGTTTTCAAACTTATGCTTTGTAAGGACGAAAATCAAAATTATAAAACGTATAAAGGAATTTGAATATTTTCATAAGATGTCTACTGGCTCGCGATCGTAATTGAAAAGATAGGACGCTTATAATTGCTATGAGCTGTGACCTGTGAACATAAGAGGTAAATAGTGTGCTTTCAAAAGTTTAATCGATAGATAAAACTAGAAAAAATAGCACAACTTAACCTTAAAGACAACGGAAATGTAAATATCAAAAACTGTGAAACATATTATAAAGCGTAAAAAGCGAATAAGAGTTTTTCAATTATCTAAATTTTTGAATATTTATTTTTTCACTCGATCTCTAGCCAAATATCAAGAAAACTAATATGACTTCATTTGGATGGGCTCTACATATCTATTTATTAAGGTTGCCTTTAAGAAATTAACCTCCGCTCCCACTCCCTCGTCTCTCTCAAACTCTCTTTCTCTCCTTCTCTTTCTTTTTCTCTCTTTCTGCATTGCTATCCCTTTTGTTTCGATCGTGAGATATTCTATACTAATAGATTACTAAAAAAAAATTGTTCATTGATTGTTAGCGTAACTTAGATGATAATAAAAATATACGTGTTAATAGAGAAATATAAATAAATAGGACAAGAAGAGTATAAAGAAAACAACCCACAGGATAAATGACATTGTTACACAACTACAAACAAAAGACAAGAAAAAGAAAACATAATGTACCGCTCAACACGCAGACATGCTCTAGTATTAATGATATTATATACATAAACAAGTATAATATAAATATATATTATATATAAGTATCTCTATATATATAGCATATATATATATATATATATATATATATATAGCACACAATTCAATAGAAATATTTAAAAAAGAAGATTTCACTTTGTATAACATTCGAAATGGGTGAAAATTTAATATACACATGGCATGCCTCTCATTAATCTACTTTATCTACCAACAACAACATAAGTTAAACTTCTTCTTGCCTTCTAAAAGGCATTAAGTTAGCAGTAGTACTAGTAGACTAGAAAAATGTTTTTATACAAGAACGAAAAAAAAGAAGGAATTTTAGAAAACTCCTAAAAGGGCATAGAAATTTAAACATTTACATAAAAGACACAAAAACCAAAAAAACAAGAAAACAAAAGCAAAGAAAAAAGAAGAACCCGAAACCAGGGCAAATTATTGTCGATACTCTACATAACATTCGAATGATAAATTAAACCATAATGTCGTGTGCTTATAATTTCGATTAAACAAAAATTATACCATTACTTTCCCTTTGAAAGCCAAACGCAAACTAATAAATAAGCAGTGGAAATAAATTATCGGTTGCCGTTATCATCATTATTATTTTTCCGAAAGATTGGAATTTTATTATAAAGAAGCAATAAATCCGCTTAATAATATTTAATGTCGTCTTTACGGAGAGTACAAGCAGATATTTGTTTATAAATATGATGGTCGAAACTGCAAACCCGACCATGCGCGGATTTCACAATCGTCTTTCGAAAATAGCTTAGCGTTATCCCAAAAGTTTTGGAGGAACTAAACAAATAATAATAACAGCAGTCTTATGGTGCGAAAAAGTTGTTAAATCTTGAATTACTTTTGTTGGCCCAGTAAAAAAGAAATTTCAATTTTATTCAATTTCTTCATCTATTGAAAATGTCCAGCTCATTCACAAGCCTTTTTCATACAATAGACGGGACAAATTTTGTTTCTTTGGGCTATTATCCCCTCCCTCCCGACAACAAACAGGATAAGGGGACAAACGGGCGGCCACACCGCTAACAATCGACATGAATTCCCATGCTGGTAAAGAATGTTTTAGAAACTAGGAAAAATGTGTAACTTCTTTATTACTTAACTCATAATGTATATTAATAGTTACGAATAAATTTCTCGAGAAACAATTTTCTTCGATCGCAATCAGCGGGAAGTTCTATCGATGCCGTTTTACTATAACATTTAAACAAATTAAATGTGAGCTTTGTTACTTTATAATACCTAGCAGATCTATCTATCGATCGCGGATCATTTTTTGGAGAAAAGTCACAGAAATACAACACAAAATATAGCCAAAGCATACCAACGAAGCGGTTGCAATGCATTAGATATCAATAAGTCGATGGAGACCATCTTAACCAATCCCCCATCGACGTAAGAGAGCTTTTAGTCACATTACGAAATTTTAATTCATTATATCGAACAAAAGCATATACATATATAGGGTATGGAGTCTTTGATGTAAATTTCCAGGCGTTACAAATGCTAAACACAAATTTAATACACCTCCTATTCTAGGTATAAAAAAATTATCGGCTGTTGCATATCCAAGATTGGCTGCAAAATGGATGAAAATTTATTACTAACACTTAACACAAAAGAAACAACTTGACTGTAAATTATGTGGATCTGTTCCGAAAACTGTAATGCTTTCTTCTAATCCCCTTTCCTGTCAAATATTCAAAATAAGTTAAAATTTTTTTTTTCAATTTTTTTATCTTTTTTTTTTTAATTTATCTTTGCAGCATTTCCAATAACATTAATGTGAAAATAAAATAATTAATTTATTTAAATTTTGATAACTATAATGACGAAAAACTCGAATTTATTACTAAACTGAAAAAATTTGTAACAAAAAAACAAAAAATATTTTTTAATTACTATTATAAAAATGACGGAAAAAAATTCTCAAAAAAAAATGCCAAAACAATTCAGTTGTCATTAGTAATTAGAATAAAATATTTAATAATTTAAAAATTATTGATAATTAATGAATAAAAAAATGTTGGAAGTATAATTGTTCAGTATTTAAATTAAAAATAAACAAAACAAAAAAAGCAAAAGAAAAAATAAAAATCAATACATTTATTTATAGCTTATAAGAAGAAGAAAAAGGTTCCACTTTAAAGCTAATGACTATTAGTTTTAATAAAAGACACAAAAACGCATCTAATACTTTTAGAAAAGTTTTGTTCTTTTCTTTTTTTAATTTTTCATTAATTAAAAATTTAAACTTCCTGGGAAACTATAAAATGATTTTTTTTTTTTTTCTAGCAAAACACAGTTTCTCTATATTGAATACTAACAAGTTTAACATAGACATCATTATTACTTCAGTTATGATGCAAAAAAAAAAAAAAAGAAAAAATTGAAAATATAAACTTGGAAAAAATTAAGAAAAGCCAAATAAATCTGTTTAATTTAAATAAAAAGAGAAGAAAAGTTGCTCGAAAAGGTAAGACTTCTAGGGCTTTTCTCAGGCGTACGACGCGAAGAATCTGGGTTAACTATCGAAAGGCGCATGTATTAAGAAACGGATAAGAAAGTTATGTTCGACTTAAGACAAATCTTTGTTACCCGCCAGAGCAGACGCCAGCGTGGCACTTGTCCGGTTCACTTATTAAATAGGTGTAGAATATAATAGCATCAAATTTGATTTCAATGTTTCTTATCTGTTTTTTACTTACTATTGGCAAGTTTATAGATCGACCATGCCCATTTTTGCATTAGAGTTTTAAGTTATGCTATTAAAAATTTCTTCTAGGTATGACGTTAGTGTCGCCTTTAGAATGAAAAATCATTCTTAGACCAATGTGGGCATCGTCGTATGCTGATCACGGACATTTTTAACATTTTGGCTCTTCAATATAGACAGAGAAGGTATATGCGCAATTTCAACTTTACAATGCAATTTTTGAAATAGTTAGAAGTGATTACACGCAAAGGTTTAAACGGGTTCAGTATACTGTGCCAATTAAAAATAATTTGATGAGATTTGATGCGAAGAACGGAAAAATAGAACCAGTAAATTCTTATCCTTCGCGTTCCTTTCAAGCGTATGTTGTATTTGTAAAAAATTCTAGAGAGCTATACCGTTTGATCAACCTCGTCCATTAAAACAGTCAAGTTTCATGTAGATAGATTAAACATTAACATCGTTGATGTTCCAGGCCTGGAACCTGCCCTAACCCGTCATTGCCTGCAGGAATTTTATTTTTTCTTTTGTTTTTTTAAAATTGTACGAATAAAAGCTCAGCTACCGTTATTCACCAAACATCGTAAGGCCGTTTTCTGAAAAATCTATTTATCATCTTAGAGAAGGTGATTGGACCAAATACTTATCCCGAACATCGAAAGACCAAAAACCAAGTAAAACCAAGAAATACCTACAAAATGTACTTCATTAACAAATTTCCATGTTAATAGGATACATATTCCTTTAACTAGTGCCATATATTAAAGTACTCAATTTTTGACAATTGTTTTACTTCTGTGACAGTTAGTTTATTGAAATTTTTTCATATATCTAATTATATACCAGTTTTCTAACCAGAAAGACAGCATAAGAATATAGAAGTAAGTAAAGCAAATGTGACTTTTCTTACTCATTGAACTTGTGAGTTCCGTGAATAAAAGTTCATTCATATTAAAATATTATACTTTTCATATATTTATTCTCTGTTCATATTTATATATTTACTGACTTATCGTCATGAAATTTGTTTTTTGTCTTAAAGCTCGAAAATGTAAAATACAACAAAAACAGATACATAACAATTACTTTAGGGACATTCATAAAAGTGTGTAATGTATGTAATGTATATGCATTATTATGTAAAGCAGTATAATAATGTAATATTTACTATTGTGGGAAAATGGAATGCATTTCTTATAAGGATTCCTATTTTAAATATACATCAGGAGCAGCACAGGTTATATATCTATATATATATTATGTACATGAATATATATATATATATACATATACATCTATATACACATATATATATGCATAGAACACAAAATATACACTACTAAGATATATAAGAATTTTCTTAATTGTCCTTTAGTACAAGAGTATAACTTTTTAAATATAAAAAATTGCGCTTTACATATCAGTGGGAAGGACATCAGGTATTAAATATTTACATAGTTCAGTTTCATTATCGATGAAAATCACTTTCTGTGCCGTATTATCATCAATCAGTTGACGTATGACTGGCCAAATAGTTGAAAAAAAACCTGGTGAATTCAATATAAGGCATACGCCTAAGCGTTCAGGATAGTGTTTACTGAGTAGCCAAATAAGATTTTTGACCAGCTGCATATCCATACAGGAAGTACTAAATTCAGCTAAATCAAAAACAATGCATAAAGTATCAGTGACCTCTTCAAAACATTTTTGACAGCCTTCCTCTAAACATTTGACGATAAATTTAGTCATCTCATCAATGTCACGCGTATTAGAGTTGTGATTTTTTGCTGGTATGTAGATAATAGGTCGACCAGCACAATCGCGATGACGCAGCACACGGGCCTTATCACCATATTGATGCAGTTCTGGCGAATTTGCCAAGTCACTTACACCATATTGGTCGCGCCATTTGTTTGTTTTAAGTATTGCCTAAACAAATTTTAAAAGACAATATGACAAAACTTAAACATTAAACAAAAGAAGAGATTTACGATCCACCTGGAAGGCGTCATCAGTGGTTTTAAAAGCTCTTAGATAGCGCTTGAGTGAATAATCATTATGGTATTGGTTAGGATCCGCCTCCGCTATGAGTTTCATCCTTTCCTTTAGGTCTTGCAAATCATTAACGTTGATAGGTTTTGCTGCTTGCTGCGCCATATTCTACTCTTCACCGAATGCCCGATATCCAAAATTATAATCTGATAGTTTATCGGCCTCCGCACAAAATGATGTTAAATTATATAAAATAAAATTAATAATTGATAAAAATTAATAACTTTTCCTTAATCTGTATATCTCTGAAATTTCTTTGAAGTTTCAATTATCGGCAACTCTGCGTTATAAATTCTTACTGCTCCGAGCTGCCAAAATTACATTACAGCATTAGTACGTAATATACTGTTGTTTACCGTAAACTAAGATATCTATAGCAGGGATGGAAAAAATTATTAATATCTGCTTCATATCGACTAAAATTAGATATCACATCTGTTATTTTTCAAAATCCTTGTTATTGCTAGCAAATTCAGACTATCGAAGTGATAGACAAGTTTGTCAACTACTCTATAAACGGATGAAGGTAGTTGTTCGCAGTAGTAATGAACAACATGTGGTTGGCGAGGGAAGCAAAACATCGGCTATGGTTTTTGGGGAGTAAAACATTATAGATTCTTGACGCGGGAAGCAAAAGAAAATTTGTATTCGGCGAGGTCAGGAAAACATGTATCATTGGCGACACTAGTAAAACATAACATATTTTTAGTCAACAAATGAAACACTATGTGCTGATTTTTTGATTTTAAATTCCATACTTTTGTAAGCGTTCGTTGGATGTGTGTTATGGTTCTTTGATATTAACCTAGTTGAGGCAAATGTCACTCTAAACAATTGACTGACATGGTGCAATATTCATTAATTGGATATTCAAAAAATTGTTATACTTACGGTTAGGAAATTTTCATTGCCCAAGAAGTTTTTTCCAAAGTGATTTTTAGTTTCCGAATTTAAAAAAAAAATTTTCTGATTATATATTTTACTGTGGTCCATTTTATATGTATTTGTTTTTTTTGAAAATAATACGCTCACTTTATTCAGCTTAGCTATGATGGAATGATTCACAGAAATTAAATGAGCGTAACTGTGCCTACGAAATTCCAACAATTTCAATACCGATGAAGAGTCCACCAAAGCTGAGCTCAATAAAATAATTACATATTTTTTTATTATTATGATAATTTATTTAGAGTGAAAAAATAAATTCTAGGATTAAAAGAAAAAAAAAGTAGAAAAATACGATAAGCACTAGCAATTAAGACTAACGACTATTCTTCTGTTCATAAGATAGACTAGATAGTTAGTCCAGTAGCTTTAATAAAGTCAACTATATTATCGATGTTGAGTTCAGCACGTCCTTTCAAGAGGTCCTTAAGATTAGAAGCTTCGGAAAAGAAACTTCGATTGTTGGAAAGGTTTCGCCATTCACAATGTATATAAGAATTTGTCCGCAATTTCAAACTCGAGAAATAGGATCCATTGGTGTGTTTCTATAATATGACCAAGGCTGAAAAATAATATACATATGCGCATATAAATAAATACATACATATATAAGCAATTTTTTGTGGTTATATCAGTTTGAATGAATGAAAAACTTAAAATCTTCAAACTTCAGCAATGATGTACCAACGCTTCACACGACAATAAAAGAAAGCAGTTGTTACTATAAAATACAGTTTAATTTGTCGTTAGGTGAATTACTAGATATGGTAACGCCGCCTCCTCGTGTTTCATTCGGTGTGAAATTTTTTATTTAGACAAAGTAAAAACAAATCGCAAACACATTTTATATATATATATATATATATATATATGTATATATATATATATATGTATATATATATATATTTATATATATATATATACATATATATATATATATATATATATATATATAATTATATCAACTCAGTCAAGAAAATAACGTGTGAAAATNATATATATATATATATATATATATATATATAATTATATCAACTCAGTCAAGAAAATAACGTGTGAAAATTTATAAGAAAACATAAAAAGTGAAGAAATCGTAGATTAAAAGAAAACTAGAAATAATAAACTAAAAGATTTGCGTATATTTTGTTGAATTATTAGTTTTTTTTTATTTGATAGTGTTCGCGTGCATGTGTATCAATTTTTGTAAACTCCGTTGTGTGTGTTATTTTATTTTGGACAGCTCTTCAATCGTCTGCCTGTCTAGCTGGCGGTGGCTAGCTGACAACTAGCTGGGACCAATAAAGCAAAATTACAGCAACAATAATTAAGCAATTTATTAGAGCTTTTGTCTGATTACAAAGAAATTTTGTGACTATATATCTCTTTACATACATAACTTCAAGGTCTTGTTGGGGCGCAGTGACTTGGTTAGCTGCGCACGCATTATTCATTATAAAACGCCTTTCTTTTTGGCTGTTCGAGATTGTCACACACAGGCAGGCGAGAATTTACTTAACGTCGATTGTTTGGCACACAGTGTGTGTGATCCCTTTTCCTCCCCGTCCCCGTCCTTTTTTTCCAAACTCAAAGTGAACTATATCATCATATATTTAATAACAACAACAATCATTACTTTCAACAAATGGCTGACGTAAATGACTCCAGTGAAGTCTTTGTTTTGGAATTGCACGAGGATGAAAATCCCCGTGATTCAGATGATGACAAAATTGAATTGGACGATGTAAGTAAAATCCATATGTATAATATTGTTCTTGTATCATCCTACATAATAATGCGGAGAGATGTTTCTAAATTGACGATTTACGGTAAACATTGAATTTCTATTCGAAATGAAGACAAAAACAGAATAATAACAAAAACAAATAACTATATATATATATACATACATGTCTTACAAGTTATTATTGCGTTCCAAATGAAAAAAAGGCAACAACAATAAAGTACTAACAAGCGGAAATACCAAAGAAACCCGATTCGATCGATTGTTAGTGATGTTACACTATCAAAGATTTTTTTGTTTATTTATTTATTTTTTTTTTTTCTTGCTCATAACTTTTGCGTGATAATGATGCAAAAGAGCATAGTTGGGTAGTGGTAGTTGTGTCAGGCCATAATGCTCAAATTTCGCATTGCTTGTTTCATTCAAACACTGAATGATTGAGCAAAAAAAAAAGAAGGAAAAAAAACTTTACGACACGAACGTGTCTTCAGTAAATGAACAAATTTATTTGCATCTAATTAAATAATTCATGGGTAATGTGAAGTATTGGTTGCTTGGTTGATTGTATATGTATCATTTTTTGAAATATAAAGTTTTCGTAAAATCATTTTTATACATAATACTTATCGTATGTATATATATACACATAACTTTTTAAAAGTATTTCCTTTAATTGAAGTGGCGCCCATAATAACACCTGTTTATTGATAAATTATTACTTATATTACTCCCTCTGCTTACATGTAAATTGTAACGAGACAATTTCTAGATAACTTGTACTATTAAATATCTGATTAATGATATCGTATGGCTAGAAAACGGGTGAACGGAAAGTGAGCATCTAATATATTTACAAAGTTGAACACATAAAATATAAATTTAATGAGAATATTCTTGATATTAATAATTCTATTTAAGAAATTCCTGCAGCTGATAACAGATCCGAAAGTCATATATGTAATTGAAAATCATGCATACGCTGAGAGAAGGTATTATCAATAATATCGATATGGCACCTACTATATGTACAGCGTTTGTCATACTGTTTAGACAAAAGCGTACTTTGCCTATCAAATCGCACTGATATTGTGACATTCAGTAGAGATTAGAAAATATGCAGTCAATTACTTATAATTTTTTTTTTTTTTTTATAACGTGTTCAGATAGTGTTTTGTGCTTTTTGATTATATTTCTCATAAGCACCCCATCGCAGTGTGTTAAACTCGTCCAATTCTTATGTGAATGAAATTTTTAAAGTCGACTTTATCCAATTTTGCACATCAATATTGCCTAAAGGCGATATTGGAATGATTAATAATGAATGAAAGCTGAACCAAATTCCTAAGCGATATGACCTTATTAATAATTTATTATACGGGTCACTTGACCCGTCTTGACATCGTCTTGCATACTTACCCGATCCATACAAAAGTTGAATGAAAAAAGTCAAGACAGTCCTGGCATGGAGTGTATATAAACCTTGCGACAATGCAAAGAATTTTTTCATCTACGTCCACCACACGGTATATATCAAGTTTGCACTTATCAAGCATAGGAATTACTCGAAATTGGAAAGAACCACTTTGCAAATAGCGGGACGATCAATTAAGTCTCTCGTCAGTCTGTCTGTCTGTTTGTCTGTTTTTAGGCGTCTTCATATCAATCAGAGCTCCATATATATCAGAGCGTAATCTGTCTTTATCCATTTTAGAAGGAATACAAAAATATTTTTTAAATGTATTTTTATTACAAACCTTTAAGGTCTTAAGGTGTCCTGACATCCGGCTGCTTTATCATCGCAATCACTTAAAGTAGAAGTAAAAACGAACGTTCACACATCCATAAAACTCGACATTTTGAATTTAATAGATGGAAGCTAAATAGCGCAAGAAGAGATTATTTTAAATGTAATTGTAAACTAATGACATAGGCATCGTTTAATACGAATAAACAAACAATAGCAAAAGTTCTCTAAGTAAATAGGAAAAGTTATTCATTAGCTTTCCGTAATTTTTTTACGTTTCAAACGGGAAATGCCTTCATACATTTGATTGGTCAATGTTGAGGTTATATGTTGCATTTCTCTTAAAAGATAATTGAAGTACTCTAGCGTCGTGCAACAACTGCTCTTGCTGTGCACTTCGTATGCGATTCATAGTTTCCTTAAATTCTCCAAAGCAATACGTTGAAAATATAATTTATTTTCCTTACCAAGCATCTTAGTAAACGCTTTCTAAAAAATTTACCAATTTTAGCTTTCAATTAATGTGTGAAAGTGCTTACGCTTTGCGAAAAGTGAGAGAGCGAAAGGCGGCTCGGCGGCAATTTCGCCTATTGACATTAAAAGTGCCTCATCAGATCTCACTTTTCTCATCTTGCAAATTAATCCTGGATGTATTTTTTTTTTTTTTCTCTATAATTTAGTGCCGTTAAGTTCAGAAAACCGGCTAGAGCAATTCTCGTAGATGGCCTCTTTCCGCTCTTTAAAGTTGTTAGTCATGGTGCGTTTATGTTGTGGTTAAGTAATATACATTGAACATGTTACTCATTGAGTATGTTACGTTAAGTATATTACTCTTCGGATGTATTGTGTTCTATTGGCCTGTGTGTTGTCTTGTGCCGAAACTGCAACAGTTAAAGTTTTAAATTATAATTTAATTTGATTTTGATTCGAAGAAATCTAATCAGTTGCAATTATGATTTGAAGTGGATTTTAAAGACAAGATTTTCTAGAAAATTGTATGAAGAGAGAGATGTAGTTAATTGGTTCGCAGGTATTACAGTAAAAAAATGTATTATAGTCTATTTGTGTATGAGCGTACAAAACTATGGCATAGTTACGCTTGAAAAGAATACTTTTACAGTGCAATTATATATTTTACCTCGTTTACATGTCGTATATAATTGATGGAACACATATTTGGTTTGGATAGGAAACTTATTTATTATAAAACAATTGAAAACATTTTAGTGGGGTACGGCCAACCATTAAATACTCTTCACCGCTTGGTTTAATGCAGTTATCAACGTAACGATTTTTCAAAATTAGACTTTACAGGGGCAGTGGTCGAAAAGCTGGTCCGATCTGAACCACTTTCAATAGCGGTCGTCTTTGGGTCAAACAAAAAGATATCTCAAAAATTGTAACCTGTAAATTGAATACAAGAAAACAAGATAGATAGAGAGAGAGAGAGAGAGAGAGAGAGAGGTGGACGGATAAGCTCAGATCGATGCAAAAAGTGATTCCAAATCGATCGCAATAGGACAAGATTCGTCCATTTCAAGTTCCTCTGATTGTTGCGTACTCCGCACAAACTTAATACACCCTTGTACCACAAGTGGTGTAGAGTATAATTAGCCTTAAATGAGTATCAAAAGATTCGATCCAAACCGAATTTTTCTTTTTGCTTTTTCGACTTTGTTTTCTCCTTTTGTGTCCGAAGAAGAAGTTAACGTTGAAACTAAACAAACCGGAAAATGTATACATTCTCTCAATACACTAAGCATTGACAATCTTATCAATGTCGCACCGGGTATTAGACATTTTAACATTCCCGTTTAACACTTAAAACTCTACCAATCCCTTTACAGTGCACAATGTAAATACTTGCTAGACTACAATTGTATTTAGAATAATAGATTGAGGTAATTTAGTCACCTTGATGTTAAATCTTTCAAATATCGTTAACAAATATCCTAAAGTTATGGTTATAATAAGTATGTTGAAACGACTTTTGTCTTTTGTTATATTTTTAATTTGGTAGAGATAATCGTGAATATTATAATAAATTTTGATTAGTATGTTAATTAAGTTTTTTTTTATTTATATTTTTTTTTTCGTTGCACGTAAGCACATGTTTATTTTTATATACATATGCATATATGAAATTTTTTCACCCAGTGTCGTAATATGCATACTTGTAGTGTTTAAAATTATTCTCGCAAGTATTTTTATGTGTTTTAATATTTATTTCAACACAATTTCGAAATATTTTGAAAATAATATTAGCTTCTGCCCAATAAATTGTTATTAATTTAAAAACTTATTGCGCGGATTGGTTTATATGTAGTAGATGAGTTTATTTATTTTTCTTCTTCTCTCGATTATAAATAATCGTCCATATGAAATAATGATTCTAAGTGATTTAGTTTACAGTTTAATTCTTATTGCCACTAAATGTTTATCGCCAAAAAGGTTTGTGCATCCATACATGAATTTCCCAATATGGACTAAGATAATGTTATGTCTAGAATTATTTAATGGTTTAGTAAAATAAATTACATTTATTTTAAGAAATTTGTTCACAAACAACAACAGCAAATAATTGAATTTGTGTAAAACTGAGATGGAAAATCATCATAATCTTATAACACACACAAAAATTGAAAGCCTACTTTCTTGTTGATGTCTTTGTTTAACGAAATCATCAAACTATCTCAGAAATTGTTATCTATATCTAGGTTGAACAGAAGAATACAAAACAGACAGAGAGACAGAAAGACAAGTTGAGATCGGTTCAAAGTCGGTGTAATACAAGGTGGGTTTATCTCAAGTCCTTCTGAGTGTTGTCGATATCCGCATAAACCTAATATACGCTTGTACCATAAGTGGTGTGCGATGCAGCAAAGGCCTATATTAAAGGGACTTACAGCTACCTACGCGGAAGAAATTAACTAATTTTACTCATGAATTATTATTATACTATAATCCTTACACTATTGTAGAAGATCTTAATTAAATCAAGCTTCGCAAGTTTTCTACGCTTAGAATATTTAATGAAGTCCTGGATTAACGCGATTACATCGGTGCTATGGAAAAATATTTTAAAGCCAAGGAAGATAAAAATTTTAATCCTTCCGTGAAATGGAATACTTTAAGAAAAACCTGTTTTATTGCTCATTTTGTATATGGATACGAATCGCCCGTTATTTATTTATTAATTCTTTTTCACTTGGTAAACTAAATCTCGATCGATTATAAACATAATTTAATTTTACTTTCATTAAATTATTGAGTTTTCTAAATTGCATAGATAATTGTTGCTTTCTTTTTAATACTATTAACTGTTAATTCAAAATTTTGCAGGTCGACCTGGAACCGGAATTAAGCATAAACATACAACAAGAGTAAGTATTAATACAAAATTCAATGCAAATGTCTGTTTATATAATATTTTGCTTAAATATACTTTAAAGAAGCGAAAATGTTTAAAAATATTTTACGTAAATTATACTTACAGAGCTGAAGGTCAGGAGACCATACAATTATCCGAAGAAAATGTAAATCCTGGGAAAATTAAATTAGGACCAAAAGATTTCGAGTTGAAAAAAGTCCTGGGAAAAGGTGGTTATGGCAAAGTTTTCCAAGTAAGAAAATAAACGAAAACAAGTGATTTCTCTGAATTTTTTTAATAATCTGCTGTATTTGTTCTTAGGTACGCAAAACCTCTGGCCGCGACGCCAACAAATATTTTGCCATGAAAGTCTTAAAAAAAGCATCCATAGTCACGAATCAAAAAGATACAGCTCATACACGTGCCGAGCGAAATATATTGGAAGCCGTTAAACATCCTTTTATTGTTGAATTAGTTTATGCTTTTCAAACGGATGGGAAATTGTATTTGATTTTGGAATATCTAAGTGGTGGTGAACTATTTATGCATTTGGAACGTGAGGGTATATTTTTGGAGGATACAACATGGTAAAAAACAAAATTGTAAATACAGTTTTTATATAAAATTTTAATTTAATTTTGAATTTCAGTTTCTATTTAAGTGAAATCATAATGGCTTTGGGTCATTTACACAAGTTGGGTATAATTTATCGTGACTTGAAACCGGAAAATATACTATTGGATGCTCAAGGTCATGTCAAACTAACCGATTTCGGTTTGTGCAAAGAACATATACAGGAAGGCATCGTTACTCACACATTTTGTGGTACCATTGAATACATGTATGTGTTCAGTTAATTAAAAATTAATTAAGTTATTATGGGTAAACATTTTAATATTGTTCTCATATATAATAAAAAAGGGCTCCTGAAATTCTTACACGTAGTGGTCATGGTAAAGCCGTTGACTGGTGGTCTTTAGGTGCTTTAATGTTTGACATGTTAACTGGTGTAGTAAGTTAAAATTGTCTTTAAAAATACAACTCTTCGAATATTTGTGATTTAAACTTTTTATTTTTTTTCGTTAGCCTCCTTTTACCGCAGAAAATCGCAAAAAAACAATTGAAACCATATTGAAAGCCAAACTAAATTTGCCTGCTTATTTAACCCCGGAAGCTAGAGATTTAGTGCGCCGTTTAATGAAACGTCAGGAATCGCAACGTTTAGGTAGCGGTCCTGAAGATGCGGCCGCCGTACAATCGCATCCTTTTTTTAAACACGTCAACTGGGATGATGTGTTGGCCCGACGCTTAGATCCGCCAATTAAGCCACTTTTGGTAAAACAATACAATACAAAAAGTACAAGCAAATGAAATTTTTAACCTATTCTCGATGCTCTAAAAATTCTAGCGTAGTGAAGACGATGTGTCACAATTTGATACAAGATTTACCAGACAAATTCCTGTTGACTCTCCAGATGAGACAACTTTAAGCGAAAGTGCCAATTTAATATTTCAAGTAAGTCTTATATGTTTCTTGTATTAATCACTTAAGAAAATTGAAAATGAACTATCGAACGAACTGTACAAATTGAAAGTAATCTCCGTTTTTCCATAAATTCCATTTATCGTAATAAGTGGGTACCGTAGCCTATAAATACGCTTTGAATTTCCTTCACTGTTAGTTGACAACACATTCGTAGCGTTAGGTTTTTTCATCTGCTTCAGCGGTGTGTTATTTTAGTCAGTAGCTGGATTAAGTGCAATAAAATAAGATTTCCATAAAATAGAAAAATCGGACCAGGGTATTTATTATTCATGGTTTGCGAATCTCAACGAATAAGTATATTCTGAGTAGCCGAATCAAGCCAATGTAAGCCAATGGACGTGTCTGTCTGAGGAAGCAAAAGCCGTTTAAATTTATTTGCATATTCATCCACAATCAGTTAAAATTAGAAAATAAAAAAATATTGCCTCTAATAGTAGCCCTTACATTATTTTGATATGTGTGCTTTTTAGGCGCCTTATATTAACCGGTTTGCTAGCAAGCAAATTTAGAGTGCCTTGCCCTAGGTGGCGAGATTTTACTTATCAATAAAGCGCATATGTGATATTTCATAACCGCCAATTTTGACATTCTTGCTACGAGATATCTCATAACCGGCAACGGGTTAACCATCCTTCTTCATTTGATGTTATATTAATTACAGTTTTTATATTCACTGAATGTTTAATACCGAATCTATATTAACTTATAAGAATAGAGGCAATTTTGCGTAAGTTTGCATGTGAGTGCAACGCCGGCACATATGTTTCAGTTACCAAAGACAATATAGGTTTAGTTACCAAGTATATATTTATTAAAAAGATAGTAAAAACATCGCTTCGCCTAATATATTTCTTCGTTTGTTTTCGTGACCAAATATCAAAAATTGTACCTTGTTTTCATGGCAGCCGTGATTCCAATTGAGTAAAATTAATTTTTTTGTCAAAGATTTTATTATTCTTCATCAAATTTTATACAATGATAAAAATTAAACTTTGTTGCTTATGTAAGGGCATAGTTTTCATTAGAGCTCTTATAGACGTTTAAAAATTTCACCCACCGTATGCAGAATTTTTTACGGACAATTTCTGCGCCCCATTGTTGTTATTAACCGATTGTCATCCCAAAATAAAAATTACCTCTTGTTGCTATATAAACAGTTTTACAGCGCATGGTTAAAAGAAAAGCCTACTTGGTCTAAACTTTTCACATCGATTCAATGTGCCGAAACGCTTTTTGAAATCTGCCATTTTTTCATAGTACGACTTATTCAAAATGTAACGTTACATAAAGAACGTCCGGCCCCGTGGACTTTCAATTGATGGAAAACAGGGCCGTCTATCAATTTCGACAAAATATTTTAGAAATGGCGACTAGTTCGGTGAATTCAAAAACGCACGGACGGTTGAACAGAAAAGCTTAAATCTTTGCAGAAAATCATTCCGAGTCTAACTGTATAAATGAAAGTGGGTCTGTCTTAAATTCTTTTAAGTGTTACACCAATCCATGCAAACTTAATATATTCTGCACCACCAGTGGTGTAGGATAAAATGTTATATAAACAAATAAATATAAAAAAGTTGATTCTATTCTTCTATTTTATCGGAATATTTCGAGAATTAAATTGTCTTGCACTTTGACCATAAAAGTACAAGTTGAGTCGCATTATCCCATTGGGAAGTGATTCTAAACTCATCGTTTTAACCGAGTTTGAATACGTTTTTATTATACTTTTTATCTACAACACATGCACATAATCGCACATAATGAACATGTGCTATAAAAACAATTTCTTTATTATTTAAGTAACAAAATTTATTTAAATTTCCGGCTGTTGCATCAGTTTGGGAATTTTGTGACCACGTAAGCGGCACAAACTACTGATCGGTTTACATTTAATTTTTATAAGAGAGACCGCATTGAAAATGCGATTCTTTTAACGGTATACCCACTGGTCCATCGGTGTACTCACAAAAATTTAAACCAATTCGTTTCAATGGATGGCATTTACTTTTCGGATTACCCCATTTTCCTTTGAAAAATAACCAGCTAGGAGTCAATGAACGTCCTTTAAGAAAGAAAAAAGCAATTCGACTAAGTGTTCCGAAGATTTTAAAAAAATTATATCTGACCGTATGATTTTAAATTTTCATATGTAATATCGACATGTTTCCAAGTATTCCAGGGAGTACCAAAACCGTTTATATCATATAAACGAGCTACTTTAACAAAACGATGTTTACCGGGAGCTGTCCACAGACCGTGAGAACCCTGTAAAATATATATGTTTCTGATATTTATTGAAAACCTTGAAAATTTGTTTACCTTAGCAGCAAATAACACCGGATGATCATTGAAAGTAGTTACAGTTTTTGGGAAATTAGGCCTTTGTAAAATTCCTTTGCGTGTTTCTTGTTTCTTAAACTCAAATGAACCGGTCAAATGATTATAAGTGTAATAAGCACCAGCGTCGTGAGCTGAAACGTACATGGCTTCTGGTTCGGCCGCGCAGTTAAAATATAAACTCATGTGTTCCCAATCTCCAATGTGACTGCCTATATCTTTATTGCTGCCCAAACAGTAACCATATACTGCGGGAAATGGTATGCTGCCGAAGGGTCCCAAGCTCAAAGTGCACATATTCTTACCCTTGAATTTGTTAATTATTATAGCCTTTTTTTTTTAACATTTCATGTGCATGCATACCTGACTAAATGGATAAAACATCCAATAGGTGACATGGAACATCGGAATTTTAATGTCTTTTCTGTAAGCAAAGCTTGCTTTGTGTTTCTGTTGGTTTTGCATTTCGCCTTCATAGCCCACTATATTTTCAAAGTCATCTAAGGGTAAACTGAATTTGACATTATCCGCCAAATTGGCGATGAAATTATTACATTTTTCTGCTTCTTGAGTGGTCGCTTCGAATGGTAAATTCAATGGCAACGGCATTGATAAATCTTTGGCAGCGGTTTGTGCCGTTTCACCCATTACTAAATTGTAGTTAGCTGCGACGGGCGCTTGCTTCTCCGGTATATTGCGTCGTATTCTCTTAAACATGGGATATAATCGTGATGAACGTCTGAAAGTATCATTTTTACTCTCTTGAAGTTTCAACGAAATAGGTATGTAAGCAGCTCTGGTGCTCATCGGCGGTGGTGATGATGGCGTTATATCCAATTTCAAGGGATTATTTTCCGGTAAGCATAAAGTTACTACCGCGTAAATAGGAACTGGTGCAATGTTAGGATTATGTCCGTATATAAAGGAAGTTTTATTTTCTAAGAGTTGCTCTAAACAAAAAAAAAACGAATATTATAAGAAGTTATTTATTTTTAGTGTTTCACAAACAATTCACTTAAAATTACCTATATCCGTATTAGTTACTAAGTAGGTTTTCTCAGATATATCTCCCATGCCAAGTGTGAGGGGCTTACCCGTATTTTCGGGATGAACATGAATTAAAAATTCTTCAACTCCTAATGGCATGAATTTCTCTTCAGGCGCTAACCATACTATTGGCGCCCATTGTTTTATTAAGTTTTCAACTATAAAAACGAAAAATCAAAAGAATAATTATGAGGTATTTATGTTATGACCAATCAAAACAAACAGAAATTAGATTACATATTAAAATTATTTCTTATACGCTACTTTCTAATCATAATTTAATAGCAATTTGTTTCGAATTACACTTGTGTGACTGTTTAAAATTTAATTTCATCCATTTTATATGAGACTGACTTGAACTTGATTTTTCACCGGTATAAGAAACCAGTTTTATAAATAGAAATATAAAGAAATCATTAAAAAGCCCTGCTTGTCTTTAGGGCGATTTATAGCTGTCCCATGTTACTAGAGGAGAATTGTATAAGTTTCTTCAATATTTTTATTAATATCTGCTTGCTATTTGTATTGACAAGACCATGAAAATGTTTTTTACACATTTTGCAAATTTTCACTTATTAGCTTACGCAGAAGTGACTCTGTGCAATTATTTTCAATTTCAAACAATAGAATGCATCTGAGAATTTTTTAGTGAAGTTTCAATTTCTTATCTCAATCTTTATACTCAAGAGATTTTTCATAATACACGAGAGGCAGTAAAGCATAAAGAGTTATAAGTGAAACAGATGGATTCAGAATATTATGCAAATCATGGTCGGTAAGAGAAAAGAACCTTGTAAGGATAAGTGAAAATTTCCATTTACAACGAGCGCATTATCTTATGTGAATGTCGAAAATACCCTGATCGGTTCGTAGCTTTCACAATGCAAATTACATGTTTATCCTTTTTAATAAGAGTTGATTTTCCATAGCACTGCTTACTCGTAGCAAAGGTGCATGTTTTCTATTTTTTGCACAGCTCTTTGCTCAAAGCAAAAAATTAAAAAAAAAAAACAAAAGTTCCAAAGATTTTAAGCGCAAAGAATAGAATAATAAAACGCAGAAATTCGAATAGTTTTTGCCGTCGTATTCCTAAACATTACACTACGACTCTTATCGTTTTCTTCGTTCGTTACATCGCAGAACATGGTTAGGTGGTCAGTGATCGCAACGAGAAAATTTCGCGCATTAGTTTATTGAAACGTAAACGAGTTTTTTTGCAATTGATGGGACTGGAAGCAAAGAGCATGTACACAGGCTTCGTTTATATAATTGTGAAGTTTGCGTCTGTAAGCGTCTCCATTAATATCAGTTGCACATGTAAAATGTTCTTAAACCACTTTATTCGATATGAACATCTCCGTCAGATGGGATCCTTGGAAATTTTAATTTCAATTCACTTGTAATTGGGTGAAGAATGTGCTAGTCTTCACTAGAATGAATTAAATGTAAGTCTGAATTAAAATTCTAGCATTAATTGTGGATATGTAAGCAAGCATACCGATCGGGACCATTTGGGCTGCGGTTTTTCGGAAGTATGTTCACGCAGTTCAAGCGTGAATGTTGGCAAATCAGACCCATTTCTTGATCTACGTCAAATGTCGGACCCCTAGCTTCGGTCAAATTGATCCTTCTGGTAGAAACAGTTGCACGTAATCGGTATCCCGAAAAATTGGCCAAACAGAGAAAAATTGATAAAAAAAATCCGAACATTTATCAATTTTTTCATGCCATGTAACTGTTCCTTTTTACCTCAAAAGCTGAAAGAAATCAAATTGACCCATGCGGTGGTTCTCGTGTTAACGAATCTATCCTTATAATAATTTGAGTTAAAACGGTATTATATTTTGGCGCAAAATTATAAAAATATTTTCATTAATATATCAGAAGCCCATAGAAGAGCCGATAATTAAAAAACTCTTTGCTAATGTAGTAGATGTAGTGCACTGAAGACTAGCCGAAAAATCAACATGTCCCCGTTGTCTCTTGATGTTGTCTCTGATATTTTCAAAACAATTTTGTTGGCTGGTATTGCAAAGCAATTTCACTTTTTAAGTAAAAGTTTTTTAAATTTTTACTCGAAATCTAATATTGAGACTATAAATTAGTTAGGGCCGGTTCGATAAGAGAGGTTGTTATTAATAGTATAGGGTATAGAATAAAACTGCTACTTCTTCATTTGAAGCTGTATAAATTATTATAACGAAACGAGTGATGAGCAGTGGATGCATCATAATATCTAAAGCGATGATAAAGAATAAGGCTGAATATCGTTGATAGTCGGGTTTGAGAGGGCCAGTTGTGCGGGGTGTATTAAAGGTTATTCCAACCAAAAAAATATGCGGAAAAGTCGTATCAATTTCTCTGAATAAAGCTTCAAAGTTACTTCAAAAAAAAAAAAAACTCTCAAGATCTATTTGTATAATCAACTGTTGCGTTATTTGGAAACTTTTTACGTGCACAACTATAGACAACAAAAATCATTCGCAGAAAACCATGAAATATGTGTTTTATAAAAATAAATGTTGCGTTTCGTCTGATTTCTAAAAACTCAATAGTGTTTTCGAAAATAAAAAACCAAAAAATATTCGAAGAATTCATTTTTTTACACTGCAGTAACAACGTACTCCGCTGAAGCAATGAATCAACTCCTTACAAATTTAATTTACTATATTGGATCACTGCGCTCAACTGTTTACCCAAGTAACGATCAATTCCCTATGGAACGCAAGTCTCTATTATATTATCATAGTAAGAAAAAGATGCTCTGTCTCGCTACTAGTCATCGTTTGAGCACATTTTTTGGTTTATTTGTATTTCGCTCGCAGATCGTACTTGTACGGAAATCTTATTGAGAGTCTTCAGTTAAACGTAAAGTCCCTAGAGATTATTTAAGCTTTAACAAGTAAAAAGGCTATACTCCGCCAAGACTCAGCATTAAAACGCTACGTGGCTGCACCATATGTGTTTCTTTATTAACTTTCATAGCGAAATAGCAAAGATTATATACATATAATTCTCTTTTTACACGAATTTTGTTTACACGAAATTTGATTTAACACCAGTTAAAAAGAAATAATAATTGTCTTGTTACTACACGAATTGGTTTGTTTTAATACGATTTTCAATATTCTACGAATTTTTTTTATGAATTTTTCTGATCAATATTTTTCTTAATGTTTGTATGCATTTTTTCATTCTCACTCCTCAAAAATATGTATTGTAACCTTGCGTTATATTTTTCACAATTCAATGAGATTATATCGTTCACATGCATGTATGAGTGTGGTTCCCTGAACTATGCATAGAGTAACAACATGAGGTATTTTTTACACAATTTAGTTTGGTTTTTTAAAATATAATTCATTTTTGATCATATATTTACTAAATTAAGATGTTTTAGGACGAAATAAATTCTTAAGTGAACTCCAGTAAAGTTTTTTCGGTCCAATTTACTTTTTAGCAAATATTTTTTTTTACACGAATGGTTTGGAAACGTATCTATCGCGTAAGAAGAGAATTAGGTGTACGTTATTTTAATGTGATGGTACACTTTTCATGTTAGCAGATAGGCCTAACTAAGAACCTGAGCCAAAGCGGTCGAAATTTAGTAAAATTAATTTTCTTATCAATGATCTGTTTCGTCATAAAGTACAACTAGACTTTATTACTTTTCTTTCTTGACTGTTCATGGAAACCTTTATATGGGGTGAATGTGATGAGTGGTTGTAAAATCCTTGGGCCAAAATACGCCAGTGTAATAAAATTTCAAAAGTTACAGCCGGTAGGCGGAACAAAAAAATAAATGGACAGACAGAAGGATTGTCGGACAGACAAGCAATTCACAAATGGAGTAGACTAAAAGCTGGATATATCTTAAGTCGTTCTAGGATCTGCAAAACACAATTGCGTTGGTCTCATATGTACAACTACTTCAGATGATTATCAATCAAAGGAAGAAGATTGAATATGTTTTCAAAAAGGCTGTAAAGTGTACGAAAATTAACAAACAAGAAAACTTTGAAATTGATTTATCTAAATTTGACAAACAATTCATGTAAGAACTGAGGCTACTCTCAAGTGTTTGTAATTTATAACTTGAAGAATTTAAATAGAGTGTCAACGTAGATTCAAGTAGAAGCAGTAGATCACTAGATGACACACAAATTAAAGCGTTGTAGTCGGACACTGTCGGGCCACTACATATTGTGCATCATTTTTACCAATACAATTTTATACCTATCAAAAATTATTCCTTATTGTCATATAAAGTCTTTAGAAATTGAGAACAAATGGCCGGAAATCGCAAAAGATAGTTTTGTGGTGAGCGTTTCGCGTCGAATGAAGAACTCTTTTTGAAAGCAAACTCTTTTTATAGCAAATCGTGTAATCTGAAAGACATAGAAAGCGCTGGAAAACCGTTCAATTCGCTGTATCGAGGTAAAAATAATTTATCCGGAAAAATAAAATCAAATATTGCTGAAAGTATTGGATATTTTATTTATTGATTACACCGGTGGACACAATAATGTACCCTATTCCATGTTAATCATTGTAACACAGGAAGAATCTCTTATTGAAAATATATATGGCTAAAGAAAGTTTTTTTAATCCATTCCTCCGGCACATTGACTTGCTATGCTAGTCATAGTGCATGTGCCAGAGAAGCGCCGAGAAACACATATAGTACACGGTCTAGGCGTAAAACTGTTAAATGCTGTGTTTCTAAATATACATTACAGCATAGAAGTTTTTCCTTAATTTTGAGTTCACTTTACGACGTTCTTTACACTGAGCTGCTTGGCAATCGTGCGATCTCTACCAGGGCGATATCGAAATGTTTGGCTTGATAAGCATATATTTATGTATAGCTTCTACAGATTAATTACATCATTGACATTGACTTAATGGTATTATTTGCATAAGATTGATGATTTCCAGGAATGTGCTTCTCTTAATATCGTTTGAAAATTTGCCCAAAATTGATTGTCATTCGTAGAGATGGTAACTGTTTTTTCACATCATTGCATTGTACTCTCGAAATGAAAAAACTTTGAAATACGAATTTTCTTTTCAAAATCACAAAAAAATGAAAACATTATTATGAAAATATTTATATACAACGGTGTACAAGTTTCACTTTCACACATATACACAACAGACGATCACTGTGCTGATAGTTGTGTTTGATAGCTTTTTTCTTTTCTTTTAAATCACGAAATATATATGTATAGATGTGTGCAAGTGTGTGTTCGTACGCACACATTTGGGCGGCAAATTGTTAATTATCATTAGTTGGGTTATCACGGATACAGCTTGTCGTTGTAGTTGTCGCGTTTTGTTGTTGCTTTATTATTATACACTTGTTTGGAGTTATTTTGCAAACTAAACGCTAAAACACGAGACAGTCCAGTTTCACTGAACTATTAAAATTTTATGCGACTACGTTTTTGTGATACTATCCAACCATACCTACTTGTTTATGTAAATCGGAAAATGTTGATCCTCTTGGCGATTTCTGTTGCTGTTGTTGATGCAGTCGTCTTTTATCTCCGCCATCATCGTGAACATTTGAAATTTTTGTTAACAAAATACTGTTTCGGTTTGCTGTGCTCGTTATATTTATTGTTGGTGATGTTGGTGTCGATGTTGATGATGTTGATGTAAATGTGGATGTTGACGGTGACGTTGACGTTGGTGTTGATGTTAATGTTAATGTTGACGTTGATGTTAATGTTGTTGACGTTGTGGTAGCTCTTGAAGTGTCGGTAGTAGTGATAGCGGCGGACGACTTGAGTAGGAAATTCTCTGCTGCACCAGGTAACTTAAGCAAATGTAAAATTAATATTAAGCTGCCTAACCAGGGCAAACCGCCATATTTTCTATTTGCAGGTTGTTGTTGTTGTTGTTGTTGTTTCTTATGACAATACAATAATTGCATGAAAAATAATGATTTTTTAAATTTCCTCCTCTTAACTGCAAACATTCTTTAAATTATAATGATCTTTAAACATAATACGCACACGTGCACGCGTCCAAGCAGGCACACATTCAGATGCTTGATAATTTGTTGGTTAATGCCACGGTTAGTGTCAGAGTTAAGAGTTGTATTATATAACAAATTTTTTCAAACTCTTAGATGACGACACAACGGCTATGTTTGGATTTTCACAAGTCAACAAACCAACATTTCAAGCAAGCAAACAATCTCTTTAGCAGTAAAAAGCAAAGAAACACAAGAAATATATATATACATAAAAAAAAAAAAAGATATATATATATATATATATATATAAAGCTTTTAGTAGTAATACGAGAAGAAAGCGTTCGTGTTTCTTGTTGTTGCTGCGCACTTTCGACCAGACACGTTTTTCTTCTTTCTTTTAGATGGTTACGCGCATGAAGACAGTATAAATATAAAATATAAATATATAAATAAATGAAGAAATCGGAATGATAATTTAGTTCTACAACGTTTCGATTAGTCAGTGTTTTATATCGTTTCCTAGTGCATGATTATGAGCAAGTGACCTATTCTTCGCTATCTGCTAATTATTAATAACTTTAGTTTGCATATCTTGTGCTGATTCAACGATGGTTCGCGGTCACTCAGGTTTGCAATTATACAACGCGAAGGAATCTTGTCACGCATGCGCAAAATTATTTTGTAATAAATTGCTGTTTATTTCTTTATTGCAATATATTTCGCGGTCCTTCGCTTTGCGTGAAATTACGTTTTGTTAGTCTTATTACTTTTATAGTTTTTGTTTGTTAGAAATTTTGTTTTCTTTTCTTTCTTTCCTCAGCCCCCTTTTTTTATTTATTTTTATTATTTTTTTTTTTTTTGAATGATTATATCATTGTTCGGCGACAGTCAGTTGAAACGCACGCGCTTGCGTACCGTCTACCTTGAAAACCCAACACAATTTAACTAAGTCTCTTATAAGCTTTGTCTTCGATCAGACTTTTATGTTTGATGTACAAACCACCACAACAACAACAGCAACAGTAGTAGCAAGAAAAGCTTGTTACTTTCTTTATATATATTTAGTTCGCCTATAGCTCTTCTCTTCATTGAGACTCAACATTTCCAGCATATTTTTATAATCTTTCGCTTCTTTGTCTTTCGAAAAAGAGAAAAAGGCCACGTACCTAGAAGATATTGCATTGTATTTGATATTCATGGATATATACCAAATGTGTAATGGTGATCTAAATACCGTTTACACTAATATTTAACGCATTGAGTGTATGCTTACGAATTTCCTGTTAATCTATTACATACTAGGCCAACAAAAAGAAAAGGAAGAAAAGTGATTGCATGAGAGCTTTGCAAAATAATCCATTTTAAACACTGTCCTCATCGACGTGAGTAAAGGTCTTCCTCTACAAAAGCCTTTTTTCAAGTGACGGAAGAAGACTGAAGATTAAATTTTATATGTATTTTCTATTACATATCATACATAATTAAACTCTGATTTTGTTTTATTGATAGTCTTCTGCTGTCCACGAACGTGCACTAGACGCAAAGGTGTGTTAATGTGAAATGCGGAGCCTTTTCAAAAAAGAAAACATTACATGCACAAGAATCTAAAAAAAAAAAAATAACGCTTTATTCAGAATATGCTCTATCACTGATTATAGATTTTTCCGATACTTTAAACACTTTATGGATAATAAGCCAGCGAAAATCATTCCCGCATTTTTTTTACACATCTTTGTGCGAAGCAAAAACGTTGCTCAGCAAGTGTACGACCCGTCGATGCAATAGGGGGCAAACAGAAGTAGCCAAATGTGGTATGTGAACCGCCTGGACTACCATTGCCCACAATTGCCTGCTTTCTTCCCTTTTCTCACGCTTTTTGAATAGCGAACGGTTCAAATCGATCAATTGATTGTTGTTGCTACCTCTGGTTATTAACTCTTTCATGAATGAAAATGCTACCCCTGAATGACTGTTTCGCCCAAATTTCGACACATTGAACGCAGCGAAACAATATTAGGTAAACTATTTTCCGATAAATGTATTAAATCTTCATACCACACACCAGAGTGTTGCGCCATCGGTTTTTGAAACCAGCACTTCAACACTAGATTTACGGGTAAATTTTGTGCTTCGTGACAGTCGTAAAAATGAAGATAGGAAGCCGAAATCTAGCGCAAACATTCCGTGATCTATTATGAATACGAGGTTAAAAAATGGGCCCTATCTATTCGCAGATACGCCTACAATGGAGAGGGAATTAGATCAACCTCAGAAAACACTGACAATTTTTTCATATCATCGTTTATAACTTTCAAACCCATGAAAACATTTTCGAAAACCTGGGACTCGGATGTTTATTAGGATCATGTTTATGTTTACTCGTTTGCTATCACGTCCGCAATTCACGATAAAATTCGATCCAATTAGAGTAAATGGGAAAGAAGTGGGAACTAAAATGTTGTTGTTAATTATGGATATATTTAGCAAAGCTATCTGGGCGATATTTGCACAGCACATGCAGGTCGTTCCGGTGAACTTTCGAGCAGCGGTTTTTTAGAAATATAATTGCGGAAGTTTCAGACGAAAAGGTGAAGAATTGCCTGTTTTAGCTTCTTGCGCACTGTGGGTGTGTCTGTGAACAAATTGCGTCCACTTTTTAAACCTCACTTTCTTGCATTTTTTTTTTCTTTTTCTTTTTACTGGTTAAATGCTTATTTCAGTAATAATAACATAAAAAAACAAGTAAGAAAGTTGTATTTGTCTTGAGGCAATGCGGCAAAACTTTCATGTGCCAAACAACACAAGCAAAAAAAAAAAACAAAAGAAATTGACAAAATACAGAGCTGGCAGTTGAGTAATTACTACTGCATTATCATCATAATTACAATTTCTCCATGGACGGGTCTATGAAATGTTTATAACCTATTTTTAGATCAATATGTGCCATATCTGGAAAAGTAAACTTTTCGCTGTTTGTAGAGGTACTTGTGTGTGGGTGCATTACGTTCATTTTGAAAAACGACTTGCAAACTGAAAACATATATGACAGATGATAATTATTTCAAGTTTTGTGATCGTGAGTATTCAAATCGCAGACTACAATCACCAAATGAATCGATAAATAACCGAACATTGCTAAATCGATCTAGAAACTTACGCCGATTAATTCTATGTGTATGCTTTATGAGGTCTCTCTAATCTGTACCTCTAAATGTTACAAAGCGAAAAAAAAAAAACCATCATATCACTCGGATTTGTATTTTTTATGCAAATATATCAAGTGAAAATTGTTGAAAGATCCCGTTTTGTTTATTATACCTATAAGATTATGTAATTTATCTTGGAACTGTTTTTCGTAGGGTTTTACATATGTAGCGCCTTCGATATTGGAGGAAATGCAAAGAGCCAATCGTATGCCAGCACGATCGCCACGTCGTACCCCACGACAAACGCATGATGGTTCCTATCGTTTACAATTTCCCGCTCAACGAGGTATGTATGCACGAGCCACACCACCACATGTACAGACCACCACTAACTTCCCACCACGTCCTTCGCCCCAAGACGAAATGATGGATGTACAGGGATTACCAATGTCGTAGTGCGCAAATGCCAGCAAGGGAAACGTCGTCAATCATCTACATCAACAACAAAAACAACAACAATGGAAAGAAGACGTTTAAAATGCTGACTTAAAAAAACAGGAAAACAACAACAAAAACAGCAACAAAAAAATGTTAATATATCATAAGTAAAAAGTAAACAAAAAGAAAACAAAAAACACTCAATGGATTCTATTAATGATAGTGAAATTTTAATGTAAAAAAAAAAAAAAAAAAAAAAAAAAAATTAAAAAAATAAAAGAAGAAATAAAAAAAATAAATAAAAAATCATTGACAACAAAAAGGCAAGAATAGAAAGCAAACGTTATAAACTGCATATGCATATAAATAATAGTGTGGATGTTCAGACAATTTTTGTTAAATAAAAAAATTTGGAAAAAGAAGAATTCCAAATATATATATTATAACAAGGAAGTCATTAAGAAACAAATAATTTATTAGACAAGTGGACACTTGCGCCAGAAATTATGTTAACAAAGTAAGAAGACAACAAAAACGGAATAAGAGAAAACGGCGTAAGCTTGTTATTTATATTTTGGCCATGAATCCTATATAACAAATAGTTTTCAAGGTTATCACAATAACAACAACACACGACAAGTCCTAAACAATACCTAACTATTGAACAGATGAAAAGAAAACATTAAATTAATTTATGTAAGCACACAAACACACACACACACGCGCGCGCCCGTGTATATACATATAAATATATATATATATATATACATGTATATATTTATGTATATATTCATATATACATATATGTATGTATATGCATGTTTGCATACGTATCCTATATATATGTATATATAAATGCGTATGTATATGTATGTATACCTATATGCGTATGTATATGTATGTATATATATATATATGCCTATGTATCATCAATCATTATTAAGCAAAAAATAGTCGAATTTTTTAAATTCTTAAGAAAAGAAAACATTTACATTTAAACTTATTGCAAGAAAAATAAATAAATAAAAAAAAACTGCAAAAATATATAATACAATCGAAACGTAAAATGTAAAATATTTAAAAATAATTCAAACAACAGTAATCACAACAGAATGACAACAGTTGAATCAGCCAACATGCAAAATTAATATATATTTGTAATAAAAAAATTCATAAAGTGAACAATTTTTTTTTTTTTCGATTTTCTTTAATATTAGTTTTGCTTCCTATTATACAAAAAAAGAAAATAAAATTATATTAATGTAGAAAAAAAGAAGAAACGTTAATTATAATGTTTTTTTTTTCAATATTTTTTTTTTTTTTTATTTTTGTACGCATACCCACCACCAAGAAAGCATGAACACATGCTACTATTTTTGTCATTATTCATTTTTGTTTGTAATAAAAAGGATTATAGACCTCGATCGGATACAATCATTTTTTAATTTATACGGTAGATATGTGTTATTCCAGAAAACGGGTTAAATGGATGGAAATGATGTCGTCGTAGAGAACTGAAGTTGTAAACTGCATTAATCGATTTAAGAAGAAAAAAAAAATTCAAGAACGCCTCCATTATTATCATGCAAAATAAGATAAGAATTAGATTCACATTCTAACTAGTTTTTATATTTTGTAGATGTAAATTTCTTTTATTATTCTTTCAAATCTCATTGTTTCCTAACTATTAAGACTTTTCTATTATATATCTTCCGAACCCCTCGGCAAACGGGGACTGAATTTGAATTGAACAACATGTAAGAACGAAAATTATGCTTTCTTCCGAATTACATTAACATAAAGTATGAGAGAAAGAAAAGCAAAAAAATGGTGCATCAATAATATAAGACCATATAAGGACTACTTAGAAAAAGAAATTGACAAAAGCTGGGAATTTATTCCTTAGCGTAGCAAGTCGTAGATAATTATTTGAAAAGTAATCTAAACGATGTGTGTTGTGGACGAGTGCATGATGTATTGACGATTAGTGTAAGATTGTCAACTAATTTATTCATGACCGTACGTCCATTCGTCGATTACGTTTCCATTCGAATTGTTGTCAATTGCAAAAGTTTAACAGTAGATAAGCTATATCCTAAATACTATGAAATTGAAGAAAGCTTGAAAAAAAAACAAAAGTCGAAAGCTTTAACGCATACTTACGTAATTCCGTACAACGAATAAATTCTCTTTGAATCGGTTTAATTGAGAAACCAGTAAAAGGTCTAACTCTATGATATGTACGAAATACATACGAAGGAAGTCATAAAATTTATGTTTTGTTCAGGGTGACTTTTACGAAACAATTCTAGCCAAAAAATATAAAAACCTTTGTGCATATCTGGAAATAATGGCAATGTTTCTTAATGTTCACATATTACGATGGACGTGATCGAGATGACTTTTATCCGGAATAATATCGAAAATTCCATTACATGCCCGAAATATGGCTAAGAAAGGCTACATAATGTTTTGTGTATATTTTGTACCGATCTGAAAGAATTCTTTGTTCCGATTTATAATTGAAAAAATTGAGATTTTTATCTCAAGTTGACAAATAGAACACAAGGCATACAAAGTAAAACAAAAAGAACCAACATTTAATCGACAAATAGTGTTTTAAGGTGAAGGGTAGAATAATTCGTCTTAAGGCGAATGTAATTTTCTTTTTTTCTCTATTTTATTTTGTTACATTTTTATTTATTTAGTAACTTGTCTTCACAAGAAAAATAAAAATTAATACACTTTTTAGCTAAGAAAAGACATTTTCTTTATGTTTATAATAAATTTTTAATCATTTTCTTTTATGCAATTTTAGCGAAATCAGAAATCAATCTCCCGGCACTATATTTTCGAATTTTTTACTTTTTTTTTCAATATATGTTCATTAATTAATAGTTAATTAATAATGTATTTAATTTTTATTAACATAATTAATATAATAATAATAATAATTAATATAATAATAAGTTAATTAATTATATAATAAAAATTAATTGCATTATTAATTAAGAAAAGACAAAAAAACAAAAAGAAAATCCATAATATAATTAAAAAAAAAAACATTTTGATTTTCTCTCAACAGAATAAAAAAAAGAAAAACAAAAAGCAAACCACGGTGCTAAAATATTCTTTACTTTTTTTTAAAATTTACTTTGATTTTTGAAAAATGAGAAAAAAAAAGAAACTAAAGCAAGAAAAAAAAAAACTAAATAAATAAATAAAAAGAAACCATGAAAAGCAACATAGAAAATAAAAATCGATGCCCCCATAAACTCTGAATTTAACACACGTTAGTTAATCAAATGAATCTAATGCTAATTTCTTTATTTATTTATGCAAGAGTAATAAAAATAAAAAAAAAAAACAAAAACGTGCTTTATTTAAAAAGCCTGACTGAAAGAAAAACCACATATTTTATAACTGAATTTAATAAATAGTAAACTTACGCATACACACACAGCGGAGAAGAGAAGAAAACTTTGTGAACTTAAAAAATGTAGAACGAAAAGAAAGAAAGAAAGAAAAAAAAACAAAAAAAAGAAGCAACTAAAAAAATAAAAATAAAGCAAAAAATTACCTCAAAACTTGGAAAACCAGACAGAGAAACGATAAACTTTTTATTTCGATTTAGAAAATATACTAAATAAGTATTTTTATGTTTTGTTACTTCTTTTTCCTTCTTCTTTTTTTTGGATTAAAAAATAAAAATAGCTAAGGGATAATGAAATAATTGTTTTTTTTTTCTATGAAATATAGTTTTATTTTGAATTCAATATATGAAAAAAAAACACACTTACAACAACAACAACAACAGCAACTACAAACATTAAGAACTGATAAAGTGAACCGCAAAACTGAAAAAAAAATTAAAAAAAATAAATAAAGAAATAAATACATAGCAAGAAAAAAAAATATAGTTAAATAGAAAATAATTATAAAAAATGAAAGAAAAACGAAAAATATTTAACACTGCCCAACTGTTCTAAAAATAATATATAACTGAAATGAAATAAAATTGTATTCAACACAAGAAAAGAAAAGAAAAATTGAAAATCAATTGTAATAACAAAACAAACAAACACCAATTAATATACAAAAATTATTATACATAGGAAAAGTAATTAAAATGAAAAAAATAAATGAAAACAAAAAACAAATACAAAAGCAAACGCGCCGTTTAAGATGATCATCATTATCGTATTTTCACACAGTTATAATAATTTCTAAACTTCGAAGCAATGATTATTGAAAAGAGAAAGAGAAAACGAAATAGAGAAAGAGAAGAAAGAGACAGACAGATTGCATATTATTTTCGAAGGATTATGGGAATATTATAATTAAGTTTTGAGGCAACATTTTGAAATAATATAAAAAAAATAATTTCGGCAAAGTTTTGAACATTATTCGAATTTCCCATTTTCTGGAAAGACAGGAGTTCCGTGTCGAATGAACAATTCATCCTCCGAAGTATAAACTCGTCAATTTATTAATTTCTTCATCACATTTCATCAATCCTCCGGAAGATCATTATTCCAAAAAAATAGTAACAGTATAATACTATTACAAATCATAGCAATCACTTGGAAACAATGACTAGCGCATTTGATGTGCAAGCTAACAGAAATTGTAAAGTTTCCTTAATGCATATAATAATATGAGGATGCGAGGGTTGTGTCCAGCACAAAAGCCGCTTTAGCATATCCTTTGCTTCATTTGCTATCGTTTCCTATTGAATGTCAGATTCAATGGAATCATTTGTTATCGGAAATCTGCGACCGTAATGGTTTCGTTGTATTCGATGTACACTTTTGATACCATCCAATGCAAAGCCTGAGTTTGAAGACCTAGATATTTGACTTTGTCATCGATATTGGGTTCCTACCAAAACGTAACTATTTTTCACCATCAGGTAAAATGCTTTCGAAAACTCGATGCACCCGCACCCGCAGCAAGTCAACTATTAACGTGCCTATACTTGAATGCATATCCTAGCCGATTTCCTTCCTTGGAATAATTTCCATTTCATTTAGATGTTCGTGTTGCTTGCTTCGCTTCCTATGATTTTGTCTTTATAACAAATAATTCTTAAAATTCTTTATCTAAAAGTGCTTTTAAAGAGCGACCCCTCGTTTGTTATCTTTCGGGAAGGGAAGACCATCCATATCAATAATTTGTCATGTTTTTATTCATGGACTATAATTATCATTAAGCCCTTCTAAAGGTAATAGATGAACATATTTTCAAATTCAACGAAAAATGTAAGCCAATACTTGAAAGATTGTGCTGTTTGCACTTCGGCAATAACACATATACTAGTATTGTACAATATGATGCAGTACTATTATTATTATTATTATTATTATTATTATTATTATTATTATTATTATCAATTTAGCCAGAGAAATAAATTTAAAACTTAAAGTGTTCAAGCAGCACCATCAGAGGCGATTTGAACCCACCATCAATGAACTGATAGTCGAGATGCTTAGCTTAGTCAGCCACTCAGGCGGATCGATGTGATACTAATTACATGTTCTGTTGTGAAATCCCTCAAAACTTAATTATTTACCCAATCGAAAAAGCTTCCATTGCTAATAATGAAATAATTATTGATTTATGATTATTTTTAGTTGTTAATAAGAAAAATATAAAAAAAAAGTTCTATACTATGAACTTAACATCCACAAAAGATTATTAATTAAGCAAAAAAAAAAAAAAAAGTTTGTAATGGTTATAACACACGATTTATGTGAGCTCTACTCTGAATAACAATAAGAAGAAACCTATGTTTATTTTAAAACTAAGTCTACAAGACGACTCACCGTCTTAAATAGATCTTAGTTAATAGACGGCGTGCTTGGGGGCCGTTCGAAAATCTCTTTACCGTCAGATTTTAAAAAATTCGAATTAATTTTTCAAAGAAATTTCAGATCAATATCTTTTACCAGATCGTAAGTTTTATTTAAAGCGTATCATATTTAATCCAAAAGGATGCCGGAATTCAAATCATAAAAGACATATATATATATGTTTATACCATACATCACTTGTTGTACAGAGTATATTAAGTTCGTGCGGACGTTAAGAAAGGCTTAAGAGGGACCCACCTTTTATTATAACGATCGATTCAGAACCATTTTTTGAGTTGATCTAAGCTTGTATTTGTAAGCTCAACTTAGAGGTCGCAATTTTCGAGATATCTTGATGAACTTTGGTAGAATGATGTACTTTGATCCAAGGGCGAACCTTACTGAAAATAGTTTGGATCGAGCAATTTTTTCGATTACTCCCCATATAAAGTCTTCTGTTGATAAGTCGTTAAATGAAAAACCATTGCAGTTTTCATGATTTCCTGACAAATGTCGCTTAGTAATCGATCGAGCATCGATATTTTAAATTGAAGTGAAAAATTTGATTCGGCTGTGGCAAATTTTTTGAACCTTCTCTCATGTAACCGTTCCTACGAGAAATGAATCTTTATATTTTTATATGTAAATTGGAATATAATCCAACCGTACCGAATTTGGATCAAATAAGTCCATTGTTTAGATATCACCGCACACAAAGATTTCCATGACATGTAAAATTTTATATATTTACGAAAATTCAAATGCTCAAAAAACTTCTGCAATGAAAAAAAACTTTATTAAAGTTTTTGCTACCTGTCTTTAAATGGACCAAATTTGGACCACATGGATTTATTCTTAGGCTCGACTTCTAACGAATAGTAAGCCCTTGATCAAAATGTTTAATATTTAATATTGTTACGGAATAAATAATCCTGCTCTTAAGGAAATTGATTGTGAATAAAAGAATCTTGAAGTGAAAACGTGGAAGTGTATTTCTCTTTGAAAGACCACGATCTAGCGATACGAACGGTATCCAAGAAAAGCGAATTTCGTAACAAGTAGTGTTAGAAGTGAAATCGTGGAAACCAAGAGAAACGGTGAAATTAGAAGAACTCAAAGTGGATGAGCTCAAACAGGAGCTGGGAAAAAGACATCTTCGTACGATCGGTAGCAAAGCTGAATTAAGACAAAGATTGATCGAACATCTGGAAGAAGACAGAGACGACCTGTCCATACTTGAATTCGAATATAATATCGAGGGAAGAGCGTAAACCGACAACTTGGGAGGAACAGGAAATACAGTTACCGCAGCAAAAAAGCACAGCGAAGAAAAAGGCGAAGATTGTACAAGTATATCAAACGCCGTTGTTATGCAGTTCATGCAATAAATGCAACAACAAATGCAACAAGGGTAACAGCAAGTCCAACAGCAAATACAGTCAGGACAGCAAGAGATAGAATCAAAAATTGACGGGAAGACGGAAAAGATCGGGAAAATTCTCGAAAAATAAGGCATCCTGCAAATACATATAGACAAAGTGTACCAGCAATTCGAAAGCAAAGTTGATGTGCTAGAAGAGAAAGTTGATAATGTGCTAGGCCAGTTGGATGCCAGAATGAATGCCCAGGAAGAAGATGCAGACGCCTTGAGAAATGAAATAAAAGCCTTAAAAAAGATATGGCTACAAACAAACGAAGTAACCACCAGCTCTATCAAAGTAAAAACACCTCTATTCGGCAGTACGACTAATTTCAACGCATTCAAGTTGCAATTCGGTGTTGTTGCAACAAAAAATACGTAGGATGATTCTTAAGAGAAGCAGCAGCGGATATCATTCAGATAATCCTGGAAGGGAAAAGAATGGAATTCGCTGCAATTAAGGATGCATTGGAAAGAATATATTGTAGCAGATGTGCGAAGGAAGTAAATCACCTGGAGTTGTTTTCGCGCTGCCAGAAACTGAACGACAGGATCCAAGATTACGCTACCGAAATCGAAAGCCTGCGTGCTGAAGAGGTTAAAAATCGGCACCTTTGTTAAAGGACGTCACCTAAAACGACCTGTACCGAAACGCTTGGCTTCGCGCTTACACAAGAAGCAGCTAGTGAGCTGTGGACGTCAAACATGAAGGTGAGACGCACGGAAGTTAGCAGTGAGAACGATATCTCCGACGTGGTCTGCGAGGCGGTTCGACAAGCTTTGCGCGAAAATAAGCGAATGCCGGTTTCAAAAACACGCAAGTGTTATGTCTGCAATAAACGTGGTCATTTTGCACGGGAAGGTCGAACACACTCCACACCACCTACACGGAATATTAGCGAACGTGCTGGCGAAATATCCAACGAACAGGCGTTAAACTAAAAAGAGTCAGCACAGCGGGGCAACGGCTGACTACGAATTTTAGTAGCCCTAGGGTCGGTATTACTCAATCAAAGAGAAGTAACAACAGCGTAACAACAGATGGGAAGATTCAAGTTCGTAACTACATCATCAAATTATTCAATTACCAACAGTACAATAGTTAGAGAAAAATTCGACCCGTTAGTTGGATCATGGTTTCGGACGGCAACAGTCGAGGAAGCTGCTATTGAGGGTAAAGCTGTAAGAAACATTTCGATTAGCGACGTTTCGAGGAAGCATGAATTTCTGGTAGCAGATATAATGGACGAGGTTATATTGGGGATGGATTTTATGTAAAGTCGAAGTACCACAAACATGCTCAAAGATATCCCAAGAGGCTCAAATTCTCGTAAAAATATGGACTAGCAATCTAGATTAGTAGCAGAAGAAATACGCCAAAAAGTTTTTGCCGCAAAATTGGTCCATCTTTACCGGCGTTATAGATTCGGGTGGCCGTACTAATGTTGCGAAACATACAATCAACGCTGCAGGAGCTGATCCGATTCAACAACGGCCTAGAAAAATTCCACTAGCAAAAAGAGGAGAAGTGGCGGACTTGACCAAAGATATGCAAGAGCGGAAAGTTATTGAATCATCAAATAGTCCATGGTGTTCGCCAGTAGTTCTTGTTAAAAAAAAAAAGGTGGGTCTACTAGATTTGATGACTAGATAGCATGACCTTACAAAGAAAAATCAATCCTTCGTATGGAGGCAGTGTCAAGAGCACGTGTTCACGCAGTTGAAAGAGCTGTTATGCGCGGCACCTATTTTAACTTATCCAGTACCAGGAGAAAAATTTGTCCTGAGTACCGATGCAAACGCAGAAGGCTTAGGCAGTGTGCTCTCCTAAAAAATTAATGGTTACGAAAAGGTAATAGCATACTACAGTAAGTGCCTATCCAGATCCGAGAGGAATTATTGTGTTACACGACGAGAACTACTGGCAATAACGCAATCTCTCAAGCGCTTCCACAAATATCTGTATGGGTAACAATTCCACCTAAGGACAGAACATGCTGCTCTGCGACGGTTACTCAACTTCAAAGAACCAGAAGGACAGTTTGCCAGGTGGATTGGAAAAGTGCAAACTTACCAATTCTCGATTTCCCATAGGAACGGCAAATCGCTTAGCAATGCGGACGCTATGTATAGACGTACATGTGACTCGCACCGCAAACACTGCGTAAGGAACGAGAATAAAGCATCACAAAAACCGTGGAAAAGATCAAGGAAAACTTCTATTGGGTAGACATCAAGGATTTTGTAGCTGCATGGATTCGCAGCTGCGATCAGTATATTAAATCGAAACGCCCGAAAAGCAAGCCGCGAGGGCGCTTGCAGCAGTATAACGTGGGTGAATCTTTCGAAAGGATCGCAATGGATATTGCTGGACTATTTCCAGCCAGCAATGCAGGACATAAGTATGGACTGGTGGTCATTCATTACTTCAGTAAATCGTCAGAAGTATACCTCATAGCTAACCAAGACGCAATGACAATAGCCAAAGTATTCTTTAATAATTGAGTTATGCGGTTTGCAGCCCCCATCTAGCTGCATTCCGACCAGGGTAGAAACTTCGAATCTACGATCTTTCAAAAGGTTTGCCAAATGTTGGGCATTAATAAAGCTACTCACCAATACACATACCAATCTTTTTAATGGCGTACAGGTCAGCAGTGCACAACATCACTGCTTTTCCCCCGGCAAAGATTTTGTTCGGGTCTAACCTGAGACTACCTGCAGACTTGATATTCAGGACGCCCCCTTATGTCCAAACGACCGCGACCAAATATGTTGCTAGAATGAGGATTATATTGGATAACATGCACCGACAGATTCGAAATAGAACGCAGTAAGTGACAGGATGAAAGCAAGATGATGCAAGATACAATCTGAAGGCTAATGCCCAAGGATTTAAGGAGGGAGATTTAGTGTTATTGTACAATCCTTTACGCAAAAAGGTATATCACCAAAACTGCGATGTAACTGGGAAGACCCGTAAAAAATCATCACAAGGATAAATGATGTGGTCTATCGAACACGAAAACATCCCGGAGGCAAAATGGGACACCTGGACCGACTGACCGCTTATCGAAACGACCTCGTTCGGGACGCACAAGATTAAGTGGAGGGTAGTGTTACGGAAATCCCAAATCCAGTTCGTTCCAACCAATTAATTTTTCCACAAAATAAATTCCCTAGAGAGCGAAAACCCAAGTGCGCATTCGCGGCGCGTCATGCTGCTGCCGGCCGACGAAAAAGATTAGCGGAAAAGCAGGTTAACGGATGAAAAATGAAGCCATGAACTTAGGTAATAGTAACATGCTTGTAAAAATGCATATAAAAAGAATGTTGGCGGAAGGCAGAATTAGCCGAAAAGGAATATTTGAGTTAAGAAGTCGAAAATATTGCCAAAAATAAATCTTGAATAATTCCACTCTTAATGAAATTGATTGCAAATAAGAGAATCTAGAAGTGAAAAGGTGGAAGTGTATTTCTCTTAGAAAAACCACGATCTAGTGATACGAATCGTGTCCGAGAAAAGCCAATTTCGTAACAATATGTTAAGATGAAGATTAATCCATAGTAGCAATTTAGCAAAAAATTAATGGCAGGGTATGTGGGCCAGATAGACCTATTTTTTAGACCTCAACATATAAAGGGGTTATCATGAAAAGCAAGCTCTTATATGGAAGGAAAGTGTACTTTATAGTTTTTTATAATGGAAGGAGGAGTACGAAGAAGTTGCCCATCCAGATTTTTTACACAAATTTATACTGGTTTAATATTATTACTCGGGGCTTTTTATCGAGAAATTTCAAAACTTGCACTTTTTTTTAAAATGTGTAAAATACACGGACATCAGACGGACAGGCAAAAGCAAATCGATTTCGATAATAAAGGGAGACTTTATCCTTAGTTCTTCCAGTCGCTGCTCAAATCCTCACAAACTAAAACATCTAGGATACAAAAATGAATAAAGGATGACTAAAATATTGAGTTTGGAATTTAATTTTCGATAAAAGCGATTTTTTATTTTTATCCAATAATTGATAACATCTTTGCGTTACTGCAAAAATATTCATACGTGCTTTCGGCTTATGTAACATAATTTTGTTTATTCCTTACAAATTATATTCGAAAAATGTTAACTTCACTGCTGGAAAATGCTATTGGTAACGTATGTAATGCAGTTTGCTGATGTGTAACATTTTTCTTTTTCTTTTTACATAAACCAAAAAGCTAAAGCAAGACGTTACGTCTTATAACGTTGCATAGAGTTTTATTTTTCCTTTAAACAACAGCTATACAAGTCCATTGGAAAGGTAATATATTGTATCGTTTCGAATGTTGCTGGACATGGAAAGGTTGTCGTTAACACTAGATTGTCAGACATTGGGTCCATATCAATTTTGCGTGAAACGAGCTGATTTGTCTCAAATAACAAGATTGAAAATTGAAAGAGAAAATAAAATTTCATTTTAAAGAAACTTTGGTCGAAACAGTTTTTTAACATATGTATTACATCCGCTTTTAGAATACATTTTTCTAAACCATTTGCGCTATATAGAATATTTAGTTTGTGAGGACATATGTAACATCCAGAAAGACTTAAGAGGGACCTATTTTTTATTATACCGATCGATTCACAAAGTGATGCTGCTTGCTTGTCTGTCTGTCTGGTGCCTGTCCATGTATTTTTGTGTGCAACCGACAAGTCACAATTTTTGAGATATTTTTATGAAATTTGGTGTTTTGGCTCAAGGACGGACGTTATTGAAAATCGTTCAGACCAGTCTATTTTCCCCATATAACGCTTTATTTTGCGACAAGTTGTAATTTTCAAAACATTTCGACAAAATTCGCCGAGTAATGGAACTTAAAATTTTCAAATTGGCACGAAAAATTTAGTTCGGTTGGGGCAATTTTTTGAATCTTCTCTTGTATAACTAAATCTTTAGATGATGAAAACGTCTTATTTTCAATATTTTAAGCTGAAAATTGGTTGATAATGGTAAACTTACATAGAAATCAAGCTTATCGAATTTGGGCCACGTAGGTGTATGATACCCACGACTTTATATGCCAAAGAGAACTAATTGTAAACGTTTGATGATGCAAATTTATTCATTTGGAATAAGAATTGAGAGGACCAAATGTGAAGCACATGGGTCTATTGCTTAGACCCCACTCTATGTAAGATTTCTTATGAATAGTAACATTTTCGGAAAAAGTTTTAATATTTTATATTTTATGATATTTTCAAATATATGGTAATCGAATCGTAAATAAGTCGAAATGCCTCGGTCCGGCAGTCTAGTGTTTATTTCAACACCATGTGACGATCTCTTACTCTTTAATTTGCTTTCGGTCGGACTATTTAATTATGCTTACATGAATGATGTTTATTATCTGGAACTAATTGTTTGCACAATCGTTTAGGTTATAGAAGTGCTTTACCGTTCGATATAGATCGGGCATTTGTTGTTCGATTAATAAAAAATTACATCAATATTGTTAATTAGTATTTATCCTAATCGATGTCTTTTATATCGAAGTATTTACTCAGTGGGCAATTTGACTTCCAGTTAGTAGTAGTCTTTCTATATCAAGTGTCAGTTCAGGAGTTCTTTTTTCGTATAATGCTTAATACAATTTAATTCATAAATCGATAAATAAATAACTAGGGCTCATTTAACTATCAATCAATCATGGGAGAAAGGAATAGAGAGCGTTTGCGTCAACTTTTTAAAAGCAAGTAACTAATGTAGTATGCAGACGTATAGCATTTAAATGCAGCTTTAAGAACACGAAGCGAAAAGATTACCTTTACATCTAGATTTCAACGTACTATTCAACTTAATCACATATGACGAAAGTATAGACCCGAATGTATTTGTATGTAAGTAATCTTTGGATCAACGTATTATAACGACTAGCGTAACTAGTTCATCAAACTATTTTTCCCTCAAAGTGTCAAGAGTAATCTAACTGCTATCCATGTTAAAGCAATAGTTTTTGCAAACTGGAAATTTACTTGAGCTCCGCACAATGTATCTCCGTTGCGTTGCGATATATCGGACTACGGTTTCTATACAGCCAACCACCAATACGTGATTAACATAATATTTTTGCCAATTTCCGGCGATCTAAAATTGTTCACGAAAGTGGATGAGCTTCGTTTCAAATATGATGACACTTTCACAAAATACTAAGCGGATGCAACAATTTCAAGTGCGAAAATCTATTTACTTAATACAATTTTCGTAAAAATTTTACGATTACGAGTGCATTAGATATCGATTTGAAAGATTAAAGTCTTTTTAACGTTTACGATTTAATGATTTGCAATTATCGAATAATTCTGTTAATCAAGATTCAAGGCCGGGCGAACATAGATTTCTTACTTGTCTTCAGAACGAATTGCGTATAACGTATAATATTGTGTAAGCAAATTTAAATTTTAGTTCAATTTTAAGGACAAGTTAAATAAAAAAAGTAAATTAATATACAAAAATTTGCAAATATAAAATAATAATAATAATAACAACAACAACAACAACAACAAAACACAATACGCTCTAGACAAATTAAAACACAACCAAATTATAATTTAACGTAATTTAAGATAAAATCATACATACATATAAAAAATAAAAAAAAAAAAAAAAAAAAAAAAACAAACACACATTTGCTAATTATTTAAATAGAAAAGTTGCAACTCAGCTAAATAGTTGAAAAAAGAAAAATTGAATTTAAAATTAAGAAATTGTAAAAAATAACAATTATTTAGTACTGCTTCCTACTGCTCCCTTTGCTCTCCTCCAGCTCCACGCGCTCCTGCCTCTTTCTTTCCATAGATGTCGTTCTGTCATAGGCAACGCATGTTTTTGTAAATGTTATATATACATATCTCTCTCTCTCTCTCTCTATCTCTCTCTCTCTCTCTCTCTCTCTCTCTTTTCCTTCACTTTGCAAACTGTACATTCGTTGCTTTTTATATTCCCCGGAACAGTAGCGACATATTTTCAATATTTTACACCACCTGTGGTAAAAGGCATGTTATATATATGTAGGGATATATGTTTGACGCTCAAAAGGACTTCGAATGGACCTACCTAACCTTTATTGTATCTATCCATTCAGGATCAATTTTTGAATTGTTTTAAGGCTGTCTGATGTCATTCCATTTGCATTTTTACGTACAATTTGATACACTTATGTGCTCTGTCTCAAGCGTAAACCTTTTCACAAATCGAATGGATCGGACGCCCATTTTCAAATTTAGTATACAACCAGCAACAATTTTTGTGACTGTGAGCGTATTAACAACTAACGACAGATAATCATACATAGCCAACTCGCTCCGAACGTTATGCTGATCGAATATTATTGTAGCTTATGGAATAACTTGTGAGATTCTTACTAAAGAAGATACAAAATTTATTTCAGAGTTCATCCATTGACGATGGGTATAAAAAGCAACATTTCTTTTTCTTATGCTTCTATTGGAAAGTTGCACAAATCTTTGCTAAGGCATTAAAGTTAACTAACTTCACAATTTAGTGAATATCATTTGTTCCTAGATAGCAACCTTTTATAGCTTACAATACCTGTGTTACAAGTGTGTATTAAGTTTGTGCGAATGTAAGCAACACTCACAAGGACTTGAGGTAAGACCCATCCTTAATTATAGCGATCGATTCAGAATCACCATCTGAATCGGTCCAAGCGTGTCCGCCCGTCTGTCCCTCTTGTTTTCTTGTGCGTGAGGCTAAAGGCCGAAATTTATGAGATATTTCGATGAAATGTGGTACACTGATGTGTTTTGTCGAACCACGAATGGTATTGAATATGCTTCGCATCGGACCACTTTTCCGACCGCTCCCTATATAAGGGCTTATTTTGAATGGTCTTTATATGAATAACAATATTATTATTATATATTATGATGAGTAGAAAGGATTGTAGGTAGAGAAGGGAGAAACAAGGGAGTAGTATTGTATACGTTTGACTTGTGAAAGTCAATCAATGGTGGGAGAGACCATTGCAAGTATTTCGGAATTATAATGGCTTTACCAAATGCATAACGATAAGTCTGTCCCAAAGAGTTACGATTCCTTATGTGTTAAGGACAATGCACCAAACTAGTCGGACGAAACTATTCAGAGAAAGCATAGAAAAAAATCTCTTCTCATCTGATTGATATAATACTTAATTAGTTTCGTTTGCAGGTTTCTTCACCAATCTTTTCTAAATCAAGTTATTCGCGAAATCTTTTCGATCATTTTAATAGCGTGGCATTTAAGGGCCAAAATCTAAATCAATATTTAAACAAGAAAAACTGTACAAATTTCATATAATTAGTGCAGAACGATGATTTAAGCTGGCAGAGTCAAATTCTCAAAGGGCTATAAGTAGTTACCTAGTTTGTCAAAACAGTATCGGGGATATTCTTTTTAAAAATCCGGTTTAATCATTTTTGCGAATTGCGCACGAAATGTTTCACGTATAAGTGAAAATTAAATTTTTTTAATTACTTTTAGAAATTTTTTCGATAATTTTCTCGATAAATTAATTCTATTTTAAAACCGCAACTGAAATTAAAATGTATGTATTATCTTCTTCTTCTTTTAGTTTTGAAAATGCATAAACACTTTGCACGATACACAGAAGATATCTGCAAAATGAAATTATTGAGGCGAAATTTTATTGTCAATATTTTAATATACAAACTTTTATCGCTCTTGCCGATCAATCACTGCTTATTTCGATCAAATAACGGCTCTAATCGATTGAAGTAGATATTTATCGATTACAGATTTTTAATATTAATAAGCAAAGCTTTAATATTAAAATAAACAAAAGTTTGAAAACATATTGTTTTTGAAATTTCCTCCATATATTGGCTAGGGATTTATACATAGACGCAATAGTTTCTGAATTGGCAGAATCGTAAATTAGTGTGACATCTGTTCCGAAAATCTGCTAGCCATCTATTTTCTTTTCAATATTCAATTTAATCACTAATCAGGCTCGTACGTGGCTTTTGATAAAAGTATTGACCGCACGGAAATGATTTACAGTAAGCCAGTAAGGTTTAAAATATGCTAATGACAACGGTAGCTGATGAGTAAAACAAAGCGTCCAAGAAGTGACGTGAAGTGGACATTTTATTTGAAACAAAACCCAAAGGAAAATTAAGAAAATGTCACTTGGTAACGCGACGGTCTTAATAACGTTAATACGTTTCCCGAATCTGCTTGCAAAATTCACTATTTTAACATAAAATCAACTGCAGTCAATCGTCCTCCGAAGATACTCCTAGTCTTTTACTAGTACAGAAGTTTCCGAATAAAAGTTTGCTTAAAAACGTCATTCAAATGGCGTACTTGCCTGACGGTTTTGTTATAAGTACGCGTATCGTGTGTTTCGCTCAATAATATAAGCGTTTCTTTTCGAAGCGACTAATAGGGAGACCCATAAGTAATCAATTATTTAGAAAACTAAAACAAGGTTTTTAGTAAATTCAAGCTTTTATTTCTTCATGAAGGACAGTTTTCCATCTTTCCGGCATATTTTTAATCTCACTCTCATAGAAATTCAGTGTTCGTAAAGCAAAATGTGCCTCAATCTGCATCTTTGATAAGCTAAATTTTGCGGATCGATATTACGGTTTGATTTGCAGGAAGCCATTGCCCGGAACGTTTTATGTTATCCTGAAGAAATCATTTCCCGTCTTCGGTAACGATTCTGCTAAGACAAACCGATCTTTATGAAAAGTGATTAGTCAATAAATGCTTGTTCTTGTCTCAAATAATTGATTTCTCCTAATACATTTTCACAGAGATGATGTGAAAATTTGTTTTATTTTTGGTAATTTCTGGTATTTTATACGCAGAATGCACAATTACTTGTATCGTTAGTATAATGAAATAATTTTATTTTATTTTTTTATTATCATAATATTTTGTAAAATAAAAAGCAATTCTGCTCAAGCACACTTCGGAGTGCGCGTCGAGGTGAATATTCTTTATTTGTTTCCTTTAGTCAAATTCATCACTTTTTATATGTATTTCAATAAATACATATATACATATATATATATATATATAAATATATATATAAATATATGTATACATAGGTATAATAAGAAATCATTAAAAATTTAAAATTTATATAAAAATCATTATTATTATTAATTATTTATAAACATCAAACAACATATATACGTGTGTACACACAGTCACACACACACACACACACATATTAGCGTATATATGAATGTATTCATTACTAATTAAATGAGAGAGAATTAAAACAAAAGAAAAACAAATTCAGTTTAATTAATGAAATTAAAATTCAAATTAAAATTAAAATATATTATAATAAAGTGAAAAAGAAAAAAACATTAAACTGAAGTTTAATGGGAAACTCAGCTAATGTACGTATATTGTATATTTTGAAGTGATATTAAAAGATGAAGAGGCGAAGAAATGAAGAAATAAACATACACACCATACTGAAAACATTTATTTTATTATAAAATGATGAAAGAAATAACGATAAATATTTTCAGGTTTTATTTCATAATGCAAAAGGACATAAGAGAGGAAAAGAGAAATTTTTTTTTTTTCAAATTTTCTGTACCTTTCTTGTCCTTTTTCGATTCTCTTTTATGTAGTTCTTAGTTTTTTTAATCTTTGCTTTAGTTGAGCTAATAGTAACAAAATGAAAACGTTTCGAAATGGATGGAGAAACAAAAGAATCCTAAATAAGAGATTTAAATGTCTAGTGATTCGATTGAACAACGATGACAATTTTCGGCCAAGTGTTTTGAGCCTACAAGTCTCTTAATGGGAATATTTTTTTTTTTTTTATTTTGAAGAGTTTAGAGCAGGATTTCATGTAACAGATAGTGCTTGCGATGTCCAATTTTCCTATTTTCAAATCATTTTCGAAATTTCAAATTTTTGATGCTTTTCTCACAATTCCATATCCAATCTCGTATTCAATATTCATTGCGTTTTTTGTCTTTAGCGTGAAAATCGACGCTTGGGAACCGGTAAAAATCGTGGCCTACCTGATGGCATAGTGGGAGTGTGCTTACTTATGGACAGCAGTTTCCCCTTAAACTAGAATACTGATATAATTCGAAATAATGCTCGCTAATACGGATTGATTGAAGTCTTAAGAGTTTATGCTGCATTTTCTTAAAATCATTTGTTACGTTACACTTCGGGAAGCCATCATTCGGAAATTGAGATACCATTATGAAAACCTGCTCCATTGTGAAAACCTGCTGAAAATTGTAAAACCTGAGGAAAGTTGTGTTCATCACGAAATTGTGTTATAACTGTTAAATGAGTTAATTCGTACGAAAGAGTTTAAAGTCGTAGTGACCGAAGATTTTCGGGAAGATTTAAATGTACTCTTTATGAAAACTGAAAGATTTTATGCCGGATTGTACACAGTGTTCTCAAGCGCACAGAGCAAGTTTTGCTTTCTCTGACGGTGTTAGTGTGTAAAAATCGACAAGGTTTGTTGGTCCGGGTATAAGAATACAAAATCGCATTCCGGAGAAGGAACATATATTTGAAGTATCGAGACGGTGCTCAAAAAATTGAATTTTTTAAAGCAGGTCGCACCAGTCGATAATCGCATCACTTACACTTCCTATGTCTATCCAAAGTTAGAGTACAATTCGCCTTATATAGCACGTAAGGTTCTATCGAACACGTACGATGAAGGGTCCAGATGTTTCGGGACGATTAAAGTGTGTCCAAACCTCCAAAAATTTTCGAAGAGAGTTTAAGTGTTGGTGGACATATGTACATAAATATTTCCATGGCATCTATCCGCACAGAGTTATCACTCATTTGTCCCGCATAATGCTTTACCGGCTGAACATTTTGTAACCACGCTAGCCAGCTTTAGAATAACGCACCTGTCGAGGCCATCTTAACCATTCCTGAGCTTCTTACCTTCCGATCGATCAGACACAAACGTCAAACTCTCCCTCCTCTCTCTATGTTAGTTGTAAATATTCGTAATTATCATTGTCTTTACACGTCCTCTACCTGTTTGGTCATCTAAAAGCCAAAAAAAAAAAAGAATGACCTCAACCTATCCGTGCAAATAAATCGACTAAACAATTGAAGACATTAAAGCATACGCAGTGCTGTTAACTCGTTATTTTGATACCTAAAATATTGAATATTCTTCATTAAGGATAGTCTCGATTGACGGGGATCTAAACTCATATTGTCAAATGTTTTTTTTTTTGACATTTTGGAAACAAATATCCTAAATACAGTTCATAAACAGATCGTAGATCACGATTTGAGGAAGAAGGTCTTTCGAAAGCATTTATTTTTAAACAGATTTCATTTCCAATAAAAATGGTCAGTGTGTGTATTCCAACCTTGCGCCTGCTTTGTATGTTTTCAAAAAAAGCTCTAGTTTATATCGTGCAAGCGCCGCACAACACCTAAACAATATGCATCAAATAAAATATTTTGGTCGATTCCAAATCCAATATATTGCAAATTTGATTAATACATAGGGGAATTAAGAAGACGCGAACCGAGAAGCATGCTGCAAAATGCTTCAATTTCAAATGCGGTACCACATCTTAATATCGTCCATATTTCTAAAATGTTATGTTTTTTAGCAAAATTGTTCATACATATATATATGTTATATATATATATGTTATATATATATATATATATATATATATATATATATATATATATATATATGCATATATATATATATATATATATATATATAAATATGTTAAGGTGAAAATAGGAAAATTTCATTACAAAAATATCATCGTTACTGCAGTNATATATATATATATATCAATATATGCATATATATATATATATATATATATATATAAATATGTTAAGGTGAAAATAGGAAAATTTCATTACAAAAATATCATCGTTACTGCAGTATTTAATGACGCACATGCTTGACAACGTCTGCCATTGAAAGTTGTTTCTATATCCACCAATGAAGTGCTGAGATCTATTAATTTTCTTATTCCGTTTGTAACATCCAGCAGTAGTGACTCTTCTTTCCCTTTCCCTTTCTCTTTCTTTTTCGCTTTTTCTTTATCTTATCTCAAATTTGCAATATTTAAGAAATCAATATCAATATATGCATATATGCAGATCAAATGCAAAAATGCTTATGACAGCATGATAGCATGAAAACAGCGTCTCCGAAGGCCGAAAATCTTCAGACATTTCGTATATATGCAAATTAATTTAAGACACACCTGGACTTAAAATCTGGTTAATTCGTTTTCAAAATTTGTCTTCAATTGGCTACCAATGAGCATAAACGAGTGTACCTAAGACGTGTACCGAAACGAGTACAGCGTTCTTGCTTGTTTGTTGTGTAATCAATATGTTTTATATGGTAAATTAATAAAGCAGTTGGCGTTGTGAACACCCTTAACGTATGGCAGGCAGATAATAGTTTTTACTGTAGTTATAGTGACGTTATGACTATTCATCAAATTTTTTCTTATATCTTTGGGAGTAAGACGTCGAGGTGTGAAAAAAACGGAAAATCTATTTCTTATAATTATTGATTATTATATTTACGTGGAAAACTAAATAATTCATATCGAAAATGTTACCGAACATGAGGACAAGACGTATTACTGGTCTCCATTTGACCGGTACAAGTGCATGTCCCATCTCCAAAATACCGCCCAAATATAGCAATGATGATTGGGATTATAATAACAAAATTAAATTTCGCATTACGTGCGATCAGGAACGTCTCGCTGAGCGCATAGTAGAGTAAGTTTGCCGTTCTCTTTTCCATTTTAAATTCGTTAAGTGGTACGCACAAACACAAACACGTGTAATCTTTTAAGGGATTCACGCCGTGTTGTCGACGATGTTAACGACACTACCCGTAACTGGCAACGTGAAGTGGAACATCATTTACGCGAACGAGCCAGTGAGATTCGTTTTCTATGCGATGAATTGAATAAACAAAAGAAAACCGCTTTGCTAGAGGATGAAGCTCTTACTACTTATCGCAATCGTATTCTAAATGCCATCGGATTCCTGAAGGAAAAATCTTTGAATATTTGCCAACGTTGTTTGGTGCTTCGCGAGGGCCGTTTAGCAGTGGATTTGTGCGAAGACGACGTTGATCTTAATTTGCGGCGCGAGCTCAAAGTAATCAAAGGTTGTCAAGGCTTGATGGACAAAGCTCTAAAAGAGACCAACGAGCAGATGCGCAAGTTACGAGCTGCGATGTATTTGCTTGATAAAGATTTGGCTCAGAAGGACAAGTCCTTGCTTATCGATGAAAAAAACTTGAAATTGCGCGATAGTCAACATGATTTGGGCAGTAGCGATAATGCTAATCAACCCTGGTAAGTTAAGACGATATATATGTGATTTATGTGAATTGAAACATTTACCGCCATTACTTTTCACTTATTTAGCCTATACACTTTAGGTGAATGGCAGCAAAAAACTTATCTCAATATAGAAAGCAACGGTAAAGAACTTAATTCGGCTTCGCAGTTAAGAGCATATATTGACTTGATTCTATGCCAAGTTTGCGAAGATATGCAAAACCAAACTGATCGTACCAATGAAGCATTCGATCGCCGCATTACCGAAGTGAAGCACATTAAGAAATGTTTAGAAAACAAACATAACGATACTATGAATCATATTATAGAAGTTCAGCGTAATATTCAACTTCTTGAGGCTGAAATGTCTGATAAAAATCGAGCTCATCAATTATGTTTGACACGCCTTAGTAATCGTGCTGCTCGTCCCGGACTCGAGATGACTTGCGACGAGGTCCAGCAATCTCTATATAATGAACTGGATGCCCTGAAAGCGTCAATATGCAGATTGCAGCAAAAGATTCGAGAGAACAAGGCTTCGTTGCGCTATCTAATGCACGTACAAGTCATGCAAGAGGAAGAGATTAACATTAAAAACAATTCCATTAAAATCGACGAAGTCGACTGCATGACTTTACGTCAATGCTTAAAATATCAATCATTTTAAATTTTATTCGCATCAATCAAATCATGGATAATAAATTTCAAGTTCAAATCGAACATCCCAAAATTATATAAAGGGCGGTGCGCTTTGATTAAATCATGAAACACAATTCTATTTAAATAATCCAAGTAATAAACTTTATCAGCAAAAAAAACAAAAAAAAAAACGCTATTTCAAAACCATGTAATATGCACTTCATTGAGTAAAAAAAAAGGAGAAAAATTTGCAGACGCTGGGGCAATTTTTTGTGTAAGTATTGAAGAGAAAGGAGAGAGATATGGGCTTATTGTAGAGTGCTCTGCAAGCATTCGTCCATGCACTTCCACAACTATGGAAAGTCATTTTGAAGAAACTCTAAGCTCTGGACGAGAGCAGATTGCCATTGTTATATAGTGTGTAAGCCTCAAGTAACAATATGTTAAGAATTTCCTCAAATTCTTAAAATATTCCCAACTTTTTTTTTTTGTATGATCAATAGGGTATCTGCGGGTACGTTTCATCATCATTCAAAAGTCATTGTAAAATGAATTATTATTATTAAGTGGAATGATTGAAAACAACACTCGCGTGAATGCCTTCTTATTATTTCGTATATAGAAGTAAATTGAATCGACAAAAGGAACAAATGGACAATAGTTTCTGCATTGTTTTCCGCATGGTATATACTTGATATTAATGATTGAATTAATGCAAGCATGCGAGACTTATGAAGCAATAATAAGAAGACAAACAAGACGAAGGAGCGAATATTGAATTGTGTTAGTGTAGTTGTAAATCGAAGAAGTGAACGCTTTATCGGCTATTCTTGCGACAAGCACTTCCCTATCTCTATCTTTCTCTCTCTCTCTCTCTAGTGTCTTAGATTTTACTTCTCTGGCTAAAATAATAATAATAATAATAATAATAATAATAAGAAGAAGAAGAAGAATGTGAATATAAAAGAATATTCAATAAATTAATCGCATTGAAATCATAATATGGATAGCGTAGAGATAGTATATAGATAGTATATGTATATCATCAGCTGACTATTTTTGTACACAAACCAAAGTAAGTGAACAGGTAAGGAACACCTACGTTCTTCTCTAATGCCTCCTGTAGAGCTGAAATTATAAAGCTCTCTTATAAAGAATTCAGTAACACAGGCAGGCATTCGTAGAATTTGAGTTAAGTGAAATGGCGCACGATGCAAGATCTACACAATATATATAAAAGCATCAATTATCCCTATTAAGTACACACAATATTATGAATGACTGCATTAGTTGGCAGCGAAGACACGTCAACAGCAAAAGGAATCGTAAGGAGTTTGCTTCGTTACAGCACCTAAATTTAATGTCACAATTAACTCTCAGGGTACATCGAAACAATGTTCTAAATATTTTTTAATATTCCCTGGGTTTGATATCGCAATGCATGTAAATTCACAAAACCATCAAAGACTGTTTGTATCTTTTTTATTTCATTTTTTACACGAAAGCAAAAATTGCAACGCTTTGTCTACTGCGCTTTAAATAGCATATAGACGTTTGGTGTCCGACATTAACTAGCGACAACTTCCGGCACTTTTTTCTCATTATAGGATCTACGTTGCAGAATGTATATGCAGATGTGTATGCATAAATTGTAAATAAAAATAACTCATAGTATTTCCTTTAGTTGAAAGATGAGAAATCGAAGTGACGTGCATATTAATTAATTATATGCATGTATTTGTACGGATACGCATAAGCAATCTTTGTTCCTACATTCGGAACGACTGCATTTATTTTTATCTTTTTATTATTTGGACAAATACGTAATCAATTACACACAAATTGTTCTATGCGTATCGTGAATATTAAAGACATCTTTCATAAGCTTAAGAGACGCAAAAAATGTAAGAAGAAACGGGCATTTGATGAGACATACGTACATACATAAATTAATATATATATTGGGTGTGTGGTTTTCTTGATCAATGAAAAATTGAGAAATTGAAAGGTTCATGAGGTATGGAAAATGCATAGCTCCTCACTTGGTAAACTATGCGCAAGCATTGTCTTCTTTCCGAAGCAAGGTGGCCGTGCCGTTGATAAAGTGGAAGCTTCGTCAAATGAATGCCACGATATTTTGTGAGTGACGGCTTTTGAAATAATATTTATACGCTTCTCAGTGCCAGTAGTAAGTAATTCGATGCAGGAAAGACTTTTTCATGTTGCTTTCAGCAGAATCTTGGAAGTGCCTCCTCAATTTTACATCTGTCCTTTAGTCAATTGCTTCGGCATTTTCTTTCGTTTGGAATTTTTCAATTCACATGAAACCGTTTGAAAATACCTTGGATTTTAACGGCTTCGACAGTTGATCTTGCGCATCATCTTTATTTAATAATGTCCCGCTATCTTTAAGATTTCAAACAATTCTGCCTTCACGACCAGCTCTCTTATGCAGCTATTAAATATGAAATGCGTTAAAACCGTTAGGCCATAAAGTTGGCGATTTAAAAAGGAGAGAAAAATATATATATATCTCTTTTCAAGTCTCGGCCGTGATATGAGTTGGCCGGTTGATGAGGCACGTTGTCCGCGCCTAGTTTAAATCAATTTTCCAAAAGTAGTTTTTGACGATGCATGTTCGCTGTAAGATCCTTCAAGCTAAACTTCAGTTTCACTGTTTTTTTTCAAGCGAACATCGCTTCTCGCAACTGCTGTTCATTTGGCACCAAAGTTGAAATTTTCATTGTTAGATGTGAGGACATACGGATTATGACGGACTTCCAAGGTATGAAAAAATACAAGTTTACACATGCATGTTCGCTATACGCGCTATTGGTGTTACGTATATACGAAAGCCACTTACTTACCTATGCACCTACTATATATGCATATAAGAATGGTTTATTTGCCAAATCGATTAACTCCATAAAAGCGAACATAGAAAAAAGTGACAAAAATTGCTTATTTACACTTTTCTTATGCCGTGCGCTTAGTAGCAATGAAAAACGACTTTCATATGTATTTGATTAATAATTTGTTGTTTTTTCGTTATTACGACCGATCCCTTAGTGCATGCGTACAGTACGGTGACGGTCAGAAAGAAGCGACGAAACGAGAGTGACAAGAGTCTAGTGGCCGTGTGTCCGATCAGTAAGTGTCAAGCGTTTACTTACTAAATTTTTCTTACGGCTTACATTAGAGTACGAATTGACTTTTGAAACAAATTATTTATTAGCCAATGGCTCATATAATTTGGTCATTCATGGTTACTAATACCTGTTATTAGAAAAATTTGTTTTGAATATACGTACGGTTAGGAGTCAGATAAGAGTTTTGACAGTGAAATTAAAAGAAAATTTGAAAAGCATAGTTAATCGATTTGATAAATGAAGCATTCATATATGAGGACATATGTATGTATGCGAATATGCATCCATTTAAACGTATGCTATCCTTAATACTTTATCATACAACATATTTTAGATTGCTTATGATTGATAGTAATTGGTTTTACAACTCAATCGTATTTGAATGCAAATGTCAACCCATTTATATGCTTTATGTGTACATATGTTATGAAGGCATTTTCCCTTTACTTCATTATCAACACGTAAGAAATTAAATAAAGGAAAATAATAATAATGTGATTAAGGAAACAGTGTGAAAAATTTATGTGTATCATTCTGTACTTCCAGTTGCAATAGATTTAAGTTGATATTCACATTAAGTCAAGCTGTTGTAATTGACTTCTGATTAAAAGGGTACTTAATTTTGTTGACCGTTATATTATAGTAAATCAAAAACTCATTTGTAACTATTTAAGCCATCATGTCTGGGTTCCCTGTCGTTTTCAACTTGTACGTATTATAAACGCAATAAACATTAGTGAGCGAAATGCCGATAAAATCTTTAATAACACATTCAGAATAGCGATAAGAAAAAATCTTTAAAAATTTTACTTTTTCACTTTGTATTTTTAAAATTGATTTATGAGAAAATGTTGCCACTTCGTTTATAAAACACAAAAAAAAACCTTTATTTAGCAAAGGCATTTTATTAATTCCCGTAGTTTCCGAGTAGATTTCGTCATGTCCACCTGTCGTTCCACGATCGTCCTTTTGATGATCCATCGTAAAAGGTTGAGATGAACGGATCAAACGTGGTTCGCATATACTTGGTCGCTGCCCACACATCTGTCGATCCATACGCCTTTTTTCCGTTTATTTGCTTGTCCGTCCAAGTAAACGTTCTTTTTATTGTCCCTCTAAGCATCTGTTCGTCTATTCGAGAGAATTATTGAAAAAAATGTCTGCGTACGAGAGAGATGGTAGCTTGCCTGAAGATTAAGACTGTCCGGCGTCGTAGCTCCTATCAGAAACTTCCTACTATCATAGCAGTCTGAGAGATTCCGGTTTTTTGTATGTTGTTGTAATATTCGAGAATAGCCTTTTCGGCAGTTTGGTGACATGGTTGCTCTTGTACCCTAATCCGTGGATAGAACCATAAAATTTCCTGATTATGAGGTTGTAGTGAAATCGAATGGACTTAAAGAATGGCAAAGGTTTTCGATAGGCCTCACCTTAATCAAAAGAGGCGAGAAAATATAAGAGTTGCACTTAGCAAGCAACTTGAAACCTAGGCGGGTAACATATCCCTTGTAACCACGGGATCGCCCTGGGGGATGACGACTGACCCCACCTACATCTTACAGGCCATCAGGCAGCGTAATGGTAGGCCTTACATAAGCGTTCACATATTCACGCTTAACTCTGACGACATGTGCTCATCCATCCATCTTATTCGCGTTCCTTTATGTGGCTCTCTGTCAATCCATTCACCTATACGACCGTCGAAAAGTTTGCTTGTCCATCTATCCATCGGTTTTTTGTACATTCGTCTAAAACGTTTACCAAAGTCGTTGTATGTCGCTAGTTTGGCATTAATTAAATATTCCTTAACAAAGAAATCAGTGGCTATTGTCGAATAGTTTTCTGATTGTATGTGTGTAGAGAAATTTTAACTTTAAAGTGTATTGGTTTCTTGAATAAGTTTTATCTCAAAGATTGTAAAAGAATTTTTAGAAAATTACGAAACAAATTGTTTCGAGAAACTTCCTTTTGTAAACCCATTTGTGCATAAACAAATAAACGCATGTATGTGTAGATAATTTTCGCCGAAAGTCTGTTTTTCAATAAAGATGAAAAATTCGCATTCTTAACTTGAAGTACGTTTATAATTCTGGTCGTTTTGAAGCAATTCATAAAAGCATACATCATTTTTCTTGAAATCACTTTTCCTATCACGTAGTGTTATTAGCGGCACTTATCAGCTGCTATTAAGAAGTTCAAGCCCCTCAATCACAGAATGTTTGGTATTGATGACAGTGTTATTTAATGGATGGGAGCTCACTTTGAGTGTCCTTGAGCCTCAACGAAATCCTGGTGCTCAAATTATCGGCGATATCGTTTATTTAACAGAGCCTTGGTTTAAACAAATTTGGCACTCGGTATTTGCCGCGCCATTTTCGCGGCTTAACCCTGCCGGAATGTAGTGGTTGATCATAGTGAAGTCGTTTGGATATTGGAATTGTTAACATTTTGGAAATGCCAGAACGGAAATGTTCACGAAGAAGGTAAGTGCTATCATCAAAATCGTACGAAATACTTAATGACTGGAATATTTAGCTATGGCGGTTGTTCTGCGTGTGGTGGTAAAGCGGCTAATCGGGCTATTATCATTCTTAATATGGAAGTGAATTGGGACTTTCGTGCCGTACTGCCAAGAGTTGTTATAGTTCCTGCATAAAAAAGGTCTGTCGGGAACTGGGGCCTGCCTATGCGGCATGTCCGAAGATTGGTTGCACGTTTTGTGTGTATGCTCCAAGTACTCGGATCTCAGAGACTTGGAAGCAATGGGTATTCGACAGACGAATGGGAACTTTGATCTCAGTCTGGCCCTCTCTACTTCTGAAACGGTGGCAGCTTTGGGCGCGTTTGCTACGCAGGTTTTCATCAGACGCAGCGCCGAGAGACGTGATCTGGACAACTCTGTCTGATCCTCTTCCGTGCTCCTCTTGTACGGTGACAATGACTGAATGACAGGGGGTTAGGAGCTGCATGGAGCTCTTAAGTCTTGCCAGAGGCTTCCTCTTTCTGGTTGGTGATGTGGGGAAATCCGTTTCCACGTTTCCCCTACATTCACTACTGATGTAAACTCGGTCTTCGGACTCTGTCTTCGGACTCTGTCCACATAAATTTACTCTAAGAGGTTGAGATAGGCCTCGCTCCGTCCAGTGAGAATACTATGCCCATGCGCATAGTATAGACTGGTTTTCTCCTTCAAATGACTATCTCATGCCGAGTTCGGGTCTTATGGGACCTAGAAAGTCCGACCGGAGACTTTTTAAAATTTTTTCAATAATTCTTTTCTCTTAATTCTGGTACCACGGGTGTCGGGAGCCCCCAAAGCATTTTCTTCTAGCTAGCTTTGGCCTGACAATGGGAACGGCCCATAGCGGGAGTTTCGTGGTGGCTGTGGTTAGTCCAAAATCGCGGGAAGAGCCTTTGCTCGGTGTGGAGTTGCATTGCAACCGGGTGCCTTACCCACAGAAAGGCAGAGGTTTTAGATAGTGCCTCGCCCTCACCAGAGGGGAGATGCGACCATAACGTATCTCGTCTGGTACTCGAGGACCCAATCTTCCTCGTGGCAGCGTGTGCGCCGACTTCGGCACCGTATGTTGCGAGGATTATTGGCCTGGGGGATTTCGAGTGTCTCACACTCCGTGTGCCATCGGGCACCGTGGGGTTAAACCTTCACGGTAGTGTACCCACGTTAAACCCTCAGAGACATCTGCCAAGAGTTATTATAGTTGGAGCATAAACCCTTAATGTCTTATATTTGAAATTAATATATCATGGCCTTTGAGAGGGGCAACGTTATTAGACCTTTCTGGTAGTTCTCACCATGCTTTAAGATATATCAAAAATGTAGATCGGGAAAATTTCTATAAAATTTGTGTAACATGCTTTGCAATTTTCTTCCTACTTTACACAGATAACGCAAGTAGGTTAGTTATAGTAATAACAAGGTATGGGACTGAATGGACAACACTCCAACATATGGGGATAGCAAGAACTAATGAAATTTCACTAGAAATACAAAGGGTCGCGCGCCTGTACTTTTATTGCCAGCGCAGTCGTTACCAGTAGCCGCTGTTTAAAGAAATATACGGTACCCGGTCGTAAGCGTGGTTCATCATTCTATTGATGGTGGGCAAAAGATGATTTTATTGAAAAAAGCATGGTATATATGCAATTTTCGAGTGTCATTGTTATTGTTTAGAGCTTCGTGTTTGTGTGTCTTTACAAAATTTGCTTATTCTGCAATAAATTATAAATTGCGTATAATTATTCTGAGTCTCGCACAGCATTGCTGAATATGCTGCATTTATATGCAGACGACGGAAATGCAATATATTGTCGAGCGGGTCATAAATGCAGTGAAATAGCATATCTTAAGGGTATTGAGTTTGTTTTACTTTGTATGAACGCCCTCTTTGTCTAAGCACATTACTACTACTGGTGTATTCTTGATCAAATTGAAGTGAAATTCTGAATTTAACTAACGGTGCCTGTCCGTCTGTATGGATGTGTGTTGTTGTCACTCCCCCCGTTCACAAGCGTTAAGAAATCAACTTCAAATTTAGCAGAAACATTGGATTGGGTTCTTGTGCGTAGGCTAGTATTGACTAAATAGACCAAATCGGCACAAGGATACGTCCACTGAAGCCTTCTCTGTTTTTCTAACTTGTTGGTTTTTACCCCCTACTCGTGAATTATAAAATATTAAAGGCTCAGATTTCGCAACATTTATTCTACTTTTTTGACATTTTCTACTTACTACTCACAAGGTAAACAAAACAAAAATACTGAAAATTATTTTATACAGGTAGGCATGAAGATACGTTGTTCTTAATTAGAAAAAATTGCACATGTCCACTAATTATTATCAAATACCAAAATTTAGTTGGTTCCATTTTCCATAATTCTTTCATTCAATATTTTTAAGCTGAAATGGAAGAAATAGATGACGATACCCACCGAGTATATTTTGTTTTTATCTCGCTGTGGTATGGCAATATTCCTATGGGTATAAGCAAATGAGCGGTAGTTTTTAGCGCGAACGAGTATAACTTGCTAGTTCCTCTTTTATCTGTTCCTCTTTATATATAGATTTAGAAATAGATGACGATACCCACCAAGTATTGTAAAATATTAAAATAATATTTTGTTTTTATCTCGCTGTGGTAGGGCAATATTCGTATGGGTATAAGCAAATGAGCGGTGGTTGTTGGTGCGAACGAGTATAACTTGCTAGTTCCTCTTTTATCTGTTCCTCTTTATATATAGATTTAGAAATAGATGACGATACCCACCGAGTATTGTAAAATTCTAAAATAATATTTTGTTTTTATCTCGCTGTGGTAGGGCAATATTCGTATGGGTATGAGCAAATGAGCGGTGGTTGTTGGCGCGAACGAGTATAACTTTCTTACTTCCTCTTTTCACTTATATTTATATTTTCTATTTTTGTTCACTTTTTACAACTATTTTACCGATTTTTTCAATCCAATTACTCTCCTCCCTTACCAAAACCGGAAAAATGATGTACGCACGATGGGCTAACTTTACGTATATGGGTTTATCTGCCCTTGCAACAGCTAGAAAAGTTTCAAAAACTTTATAAAATACATATACTTCAGCTATGTCTGTCTGCACGCTAGTTTAAAGTCTTTTGCTTGCAAAAATGAAAATATCGCCTTTAAACTTGGCAAACACATTGTGGTTGGTTTTGAAAATGAGCCCAGAGCAAAACACAATCGAATTTTTCGATCATTACTGATAAAATTCCAACCGTTACAAGAATAAAGATTTCACGTATATTGTGTGTGTCATTCTAAAGTATTTAGATAAAAATCAACAAAAAATACCGGCTATATATTATAACAGAGAACAGACATATCATTTGCTCTCTTTATCCTTTTCAATTTTTCTAAAGGCAAAACTGATGGGTATAAGAGATACAATCAATGCCGCACTTTATTTTATCAAACAGACAGAGTTTGTAAAATCGTACATTATGCTTGCTTTAGCTACCTGCTATATTTGAAGTTAATAACTCCTACGTCACAGGTATGTCGACTCCATGCTTATGTATGCAAATATATCTGCAGTTAAACAACTAACAATCATTTTCATCCAAAACGTTATGTATATGGCTTAGCGTTAACGTATAAGTTGACGAAAATAAGTCAGAAATTTGTAGTCGATTTTGAGCGAATCTCCGGTATCCCATTTCATATCAATTATAGTATAAGTATAGTATAAACGTTGATCGTTCCTTTATTACGCAGTCAGCGAGGTAAATACAAAAATCAGCTGGGGATTTTTATTATTATATTCCATCAGGAGTATGGCCACTAAGACAAACGGACGACAAGTTAATTCTGCCCAGGTGGTAAGTCTCGGTGGCAGACATTGCTAGTCTACTACCTATAAAAGTCTATTGGAGGATACTCTGGGTAGCAAAGAGTACTAGTACTAGTCGGCTCTTGAACGGATTCGGGGACATACACTATTGCTAAAGGGAAAGCCAGGGTAGCAAAGACTACTAGTCCACCACTCTGGATTCCTGCTAGAATAAACTAGGGCCTCCTTAATAAACAGGATGAATGCTGTCCGAAAGAAAATTCTGGGTAGCAAAGGTTATTAGTCTTCCATCCTAGATTCACTTTGGGTTAGACTATGACTTCTTTAGTTTAAGGATCTGTAAAGTACCACTGCTGGAGTACAGAAAAACGTTCTTTTACAGAACGAGTAAATCGAGTAATACGCGGGATCAAGTGTCTTCAAGTGTTCATCATAATATGAGTCGTGGTACCTCGTGGGAGTGCGTCTGCTATGATAATTTTTTTTTCTAATACGTAAATTACAACGGTAACCACGATATCCACGAGAGAAAGATGCTGACTTTTCTAGCCTGCGTCTTTGTATTACAACCGTCGGCGCCAAGTGTAAGACAAAGTATTGGCCGAATAAAGAAGAGAGCGCATCATCGTGAATATACCGAAAATCCCATGGTTTTACTTCTTTATATCTATAAATATTCTTGAAACAAAGCAGTTTCAAGTCCTAAATCATTCTCCACCTATGGATGCCCATTTCAGTGGACAATGCTACAATGAACTGAACACAGCTATGCGTGGGCGTATTAGCGCTATAGTAAAGACGCTTGTGTAAGCTTTCGCGCTCTTTTGTTTAAACTTGTAGCTAAATTTGCATTGGAAAAAAGAAGAAATCCAAACAGAATGACGTCAGCAAACAGGAATTGTTTATCATTTACATCAGTTCACCTTGAGGATTCCTAATTTTAATTTTTACTTGATGATTCTGCGTAATTTTTTGTGTACAATGCATGTATTCTATGGTCGGAAACATATTTTTTCCTTTCATTTATCAGTTTACCTATTTATAGTCTGCACCATTTGTGGTGCAAGAGTATATTAAGTTTGTGCAGACGGTTGTAACAGATGGAAAGACTTGCGTTAGAACCACCTTTTATCATACCGATCGATTCAGTATTAGATAAGCTTGTCTATCACAATTTTCTTCGGTGGTGCTTTGGCTGGCGAATGCTATTGAAAATTGTTCAGATCAATCCATTTTTTCGTACTCTCCTCATATAACGCAATGAAAATATATTATAATTTTTAGAATTGCGCGACAAAAATCGCTCAGCCATAGTTGATTGGTGTGAAAATTTTTGGATGGATGGGGTATTTTTTGAGCCTCTTACTATATAAGCGTTCCTACGGGAACTGGGTCCTTACATGGTAAAAAGGCCTAATTTTCAATATTCCTTGCCGAAAATTTCTTCATAATAATAATTTGACGTAAAAATTAACATTAGCGAATTTGGACGACATAGGTCTATTTTTTTGGGCCACAACCCATATAAGCGTTTTAATGAAAAATAATGCTGTATATGACGAAAAGATTTGGTTTTTAATATTTTATGATGAAAATTCGTTTTTAGTAAATCAAATATAGTTAATTTGGATCACATATATCTATTTTCTAGACCGCATCATATATAGGGGCTGTAAAAAAGCGCACCTTTCTATGGCGACTAAGTCTAGTTTGTGGTTTGTTATGACGAAAGCAAATGGAAAATAATAAAATCTTTGACAATTAAATTAAGTTTGCTAAATTTAGACCACGTTGACGTTTGAGTATCCGTAAATATAAGCGAATTGGTTTAGGGTGCCTAAAGGTCGGCCTTGTCCGAATAAAACATTCAATTATACCTTAAGAATATTTTATTGTGGATAAAATAATGTTTCGTATTTCAAAGTTTCACGTTTCCCTTTCCATTAGGCGAGCTACCCATTTATTATACAAGGTTGACTCGCCAGAATATGGCAAAGGCCCATGCATAAATAATTTACTTACTTCTTTTGATTTATTTATTTATTTACTTGCAGTTGAGGCTCAACTAGAATAAATTAACAGCTGAATTCAATTGATTCTTAGAACTAAATTTTATATTAAATTTTATTAAAAACTAGTATAAAGTATAATATATAAGGGGATGTACAGAAAAGAGAAAATAAATAACACACAAACAATTTAGTAACATTTCATGTATAAATAAATAAGAAGAGAAAAAACCATGTACACAGCTAGCACAGAGGCACACCCACGCCCGGCACAGATTGAAGTTGCAAGGGAACCTCTCAGCCATTACAAACATGCAAAAGCTTGGTAATCGATCCAGCAAACAACACCAGTTGATTTTCAAATCATAATGAGATGTTAAGATGACAAGTTAGTTTAAATACGACGTAGGCAAATCACTCGCATTAAGCGAACTTGTTTTGATAGACTTTAAAAAATCCAATATTTAGATTAAGTGATAGACATCATCTAGGTTTCTGCAAACAACTCTGAGAGAGTTAAACAACCCACAATTATATTAGGTGTTTACAAAAATGTTGATCACTTTTTCACTTGAAAAAGACGTTTATTGTGGAAAGTTGATACCATGCATATTAATGAAAATAGTTTCCATCATTTTCTACAACATTTTACAATACTTTTGACAACTTGGGGGTATCATGTCGAAAGAACTTACATTGGTTTGGCAGCGATCCACGCACTGACCAATTTTCACTTTGCGGACCCACGCGCCAGCCAATCCATGCTGCACCGATCTGAGCGAGTGGTAATCAGTGGAGGCGCCATATCTGGTGAGTACACTCTGGTGAGTACCTGGATAACCCTTGCAACAAGTGACCAGAAAATTGCACATTTCAAACAATTCATGTCGCCACTTTTAACCCCTTGAAGCCAAAACCAACAATTGGAATATAATCGAACAGCATCACAATAAGTCCCTGAAAGTATTTGCTGGGCCTCGGAAGCAGATTTCCTCAAATAAACAACAAATATCATGGATTTGGAAGAAGAGCAATTTTATACTTTTGGTGATAAACCTCGGCACACGCTGAATAGATCCATAATATTAAATGGAAAACCGTTATGTTATGTAGAGAAACGTGAAAACAATCGAATTAAACCGTTTTATAGCATGATATTTCTTATTTCTTTACTATTTTTACCAGTAGATGTCGCTGATCAAAAGTTCTTCATTGATAGAAACATACGAAGGATATATGGAGGTTTTTCTTTGGAGTTGACAAACTTAAAAAAATATCTACGCTTAACAAGCAGTGAGGGTTTTATCAACTGAAGGTATCTGCAATAGCATTGGTGGTTAAGGTAACTAAATCTATGCCTTGCAGCAGAATAGGCGAAATAGTCGTAAGCAGAACCACATTTCATAAATTTTTTCGAAAGTTTGTCTTTCCCACTTTTGTAATATTTAATTGTCTTGTCAAACCATAGCGGCCATCAGCTTGGAGGTCGAGGTTGCTTCATCGGAACGGATGCACAAATAGTTAGGTTAAATCCATTATAGAACTACGACAGCAGGTTTTTAATATTCCAAGCAGAAAAATCGAGCATAATATGTGGAAAATGAGCTGTAAGCAGTAACATATTCGTTTTATTAAAATCGTAATATTTATTTGCGGAAGTTGGATTTGGCACGTTAGCGCAGTTCAACGGATCATGATTCTTGCAAAGAAAGGAAATACAAATTGCTGGATGATAGGGATCCTCAGATAAACTAAAAGGAGGACAGTGATTTTCAACTACCTCCGGGAAATTGTCAAAGCAAAGGTCTAGCAGTCTGCCATTACCATTAGGAGTACGGATCAAGTAATTCATTGAAAAACACAATAGCTTTTATCAGATGTTGAAGTGGGGACCCTATAGCCGGAACTATCACTGTGACAGCAAGTGACTCGTGACGAATTGAAGCCTCCCAACGCTATGACTATATCAGTAGGTTTACACTTTTCGATCACATCACAAATGAAGGCAGCATGTTTGTTATAAATAGAGATATGCGCACGCATTTGGGGGAATATAGGAGCACGTTACGTATAACTGTTTATTGGCAATTTTTCGCCCGAATGGCAATAAATTCAACTCTCGGGAGGAGTAGGAAATTCATGGGAGGACTTCCCAGGTTATTTGTAACTTTTTTATTACCGGCCAACTCGACGATACCGGAAACGCTAAAGTTATTTTTAGGAAAGAATGGAGCATTCACATGAGTCAACGAATCAGATTTGGACGAAGGCGGAGGTGAACTAATACATGTTATTAGTATATCCATGATCTAAGCATAGAAATTTGATTTAAATGTAAATAAAAATTGCATTTTTTAGAATTTAAACGACTGCATCGAATTCATTTGGTTTGGTGTCATTACTATATCTTGCACTTAAGTGGTTGACACAACACACTTCGCTGTGTTTGCGGTTTTTGTTGGGTGACCTCTTAGGCATTTCATGTTTAACAGAAATTATAAAATAACAGTTGATTTAAACGTAAGTAGCATGTACACTTGGTAGACGAGCAATAAATTCTGCTCATATAAATGGAATTTTATCTTGTGCATCACAGATGCAACGAAAAGATTTTTTTTTATAAATGTTTGCATATTTTTACTGCAGACATGGTGGTGCAATCATATACCTGTATATATATATATATATATATAAAATATTAAACCTCAATAAAGGAAAATTTCTCTCTCGCTCTCTAATACAATATTTCGTACATTTAACTCATTCAAGCACATAGAGTGACACGTGTTGTAGCTAACTCCATTTTTATATTTAGGCTTGATACTTTTTAGATGTTTTCATATAGCCCTTATAATAATGCCTGAAACCAATTGACGATAGACAGTACACATAATGAAATTAAATTTTCATTTATATCGTCTTGCGTCATACGTTTGGCACGGTGTACCATTCGAGCAAAAGACAAATTATTTTGAGAAACATAGAATTTGAAATATATACATTATATATACTTTATATAATATAAAGCATATATATGTATACTATATTAACAGATAGACAGATTGTGTTACAAGTATTAGAAAACAAAATCACAATTTCTATTTAGCGATATATTCTAGAATCGATTCATCGATATTGGTAAGCATTTTTATACCTGTTATACCCTACGCCACTTGTAGGACAACACTATATTCAATTTGTGCGGTTGTGTGTAACATTCGAAACGGCTTGAGAGACCATAGATGCATATTTTATTGGATCGATTTTCAAGCTTTTGAATCTGTCTAACTTTGTCTGTCCATCTGCCGGCCTACAGGTAGGAGTTGGCGTGCTTTGGCGCAACGTCGAACACTATTGAATATGGTTCGGATCGGACCTCATATATAAAGCCTTATATTGAAAAGTCTTTGTATGAACAACAGTAGGGTCGTGTAGAGTATTTAATTGACGATTGTGTCCCAGCATACTATTTTTAATTGTTTATAATTAAATTGATATCACAAAGTTTTAATCAATAAGTTACGCCTGCAGTTACAGTTACAGTTTTCGTATTAAAACAACTAAGAACATTATAGTCAGGCAAGCCCGATCTTTAGATACTCGACACTACTTCGCCTCCTTCGGTAATAATACACTAAAAAGTTAAAAAAATTATTTTCATGCATAGGCATATTTTTCATGAAAACCCGCATAACGAGGACGCCCAAAATATTACTTGGGGTGATTCAAGCTTACCGAACTTAGTTTACTTCCTAAGAATTTTATTATTTTTCAGTTTCCTTCATAAAGAACTGGAAATAAGACTTTCTCTTCTTACAAGGGATTGCTTTTCACGATAACCCCTTCATAGGTTGGGGTCTAAAAAATAAAACTATATGGTCTATATATCTTGCCCTTATTTTTTTTCTATGGACCAATTTTCGTCTTAAAATATGAAACATTAAACATTTTGCTGAAGGACTTATTATTCATTCAGAAATTTTATATGCAGTCGAGTCCAACAATAGACCCATGTGGCCCAAATTTGTTCCACTTAAAGAAATGTAGCAAAAGTTTTAATAAAGTGCGTTTTCATTGCATGAGAAATGTCTTTGAACTTTCGTACAACAACGCTATTAATTTTTTGCTTGACGTAATATTTCTATCACTATCTTAGAATCATACATTCGTTTTTGGAAGTAAACTTTTACGCGTGACTTCTTATATATATTCAGATTAATATACGCTATAGAGTGTAGTGGGACAAACTTCATCATGATGGATATTACAATAGATTGCATTTAAGATCTTTTATTAAAAGGATTAAATTGCATTTTTAAAAATACTTCTCTCTCGCATATCTTCTCATCGCGATTAGTATATCATTATAATTTAAAGATTTGATTAATTAAGTTGATGCTTGCGGTCTTATATTTTATAGCTCTTGCGATGAGGGATGAAATATAACGAAATGTTAAAGGACATCTGAAATATTCGCATATCTTATGAAATAAACTGTGTAGATGAAAAAAAAAAAAATCGATTTTCTGTAAATATTTATAGACGACAGGGCTTTGCACATCACCTAATTTGCTTAGATTTCTTTTCCTCAGTAAAATGTAAAAATCTTTAATATTTAAGTTTTTTTTTTTTTGGTTAGAAAACTTGCGAAAACATATTTTCTCACAAGCAATCTCTGCTTCTTTCACCACAAAGTTTACTTATTAAAACTGCAACTAGTCAAAAATTATATTTCTTACGATTTCTTTGAATGTTTATGGCTTTGTTTATCATCTGCTACACTAGGTTAGTTCGTTTGCTTTTTTATACCCATTACCGATGGATGACTGGGTGTATTCATTTTGTCAAAACGTTTGCAACGCCCACAAGAAAGCATCGGAAACTCCACAAAGTACACATGTACTTGATTAGCATCCAATTCTTAATCGATTTAAACATGTCTATCTATTCGTCCGTCCGTCTGAGTAATATCTTTTATAAACATTCTCTTGACCGTCAAAAAGGAAGCTGTCGACTTCAACTTTGGCAGCAACATTGGAAGTTCTCGCGGGCGGATCTATAACGCTCAAATGCAAGCTTCAAAAATCTCATAAGGTAGATAAAGTTTTGACCAGCTTCAAGTTGAGAATGTCGGTCTGTCCATCTGTCCGTCTCCCTGACTGGATAGTATTTGTGATAAACATTCTCCTATTAGGCATATCGCCTACAAATTTGCAAAAGAGTTTGGAAGTAATACAAAAATTTTCCAAAGACACGCCTACAACACCCACACTCCTATGCAACAAAAACTATATATTACAGAGTATGCAGTATGCCGTTAGTACTTTTACTTTTTTTGTCTTTTTTATGATAATGGTGATGGGTATAAGAGATTTTCCTACTTTGTGAGGATAAATTCATTTTTTCGAAAAGTTTACAACACCAACAATTAAGCTACAAAGTATATATAGTCTGAATCAGTATCAAATTCTAGATTGGTCTGAGTATGCCCATCTGGCCGTTCATGTAAAAATCTGCAGCAAGCATTCTCTTGTTCGCAGACACTGCCATCAATTGTGGGGCACGCCCACAATACAATATGAACTGGGAACGCCTTTGTTTTCAAAAGAAAGAAAAAGAAGCTGTTTGTTACTTATAAACTACATTATATACAATGGTAAAAATTCGGCGTATATCCTATAGATGATCCTACTTGTATTTATATGGAATTGGAAAACAAAATGGGCAAGAGTGTGCCTAGGAAGTAAACCTCACGACTGTCAAATCGGTGTTCATGAGTTCGAATCTTAGTGTGGCTTCCTATATAGTTTTCGAGTAACGAACAAAAAACGCGGCCAATAAAGGTATTCAGGTTCAGGTTTTTATTGCATTGTAGCCGTGTGCTTTGACCCGTTTGGACCACTTTTCAATTGTTTTGAGCATTTTTAAGCGATATTTTCATATTTGCAAACGAAACAATGCTTATCGCAGATACTACATAGATGGGCAGACAGACGGATGAACCAAAGTACAGACAGACATGCTTGAGTTCATTTCAAATTTCCCATTGGTGTATAATGTGTATATTTGATGGGGTTTTTGAAGCTTGCTTCTGCGCGTTATAAACGTATTGACAAAAAATAAAGTTCGGATTTACTATAATCTAGGATAAGCGTGTGCGATTGTTTCCATTTCTGTGCAGATACTATGGCAACTTCAAGTTTCATTGGCTTATCTGCTGTCACTAATGAGTAGTGAGCAAAAAAACCAATTTTTTCAGAGGTATTCTCATGCTATTGTAGGCATGTCCTTCAACTGACTTAGCCCATTTTCAATTCCAACCTTCGTGCAAGAAGTTTGAATGTTTTTGCCAAATTTTATGTCGATAGCTTCAATTTTGTGGCCACAGGAATGTTTACTACAGACATTAAACAAGTGGGCAGACGGACATGCCTAAATCAATTTAGAATTTGATGCTGATCAAAAATATACAAGACTACAACCACCCGGAGGAAATTCAACGTTGCATCAACGAAATCGGCCACATTTATGGGAAGTGGTCATCGAAAATTTCGGTGAAGGGTGTGTTTGTGCCAGCAAAGCCCAGGAGGCCATTTGCTATTTCACATCTAATTATATGTTATGTACATTGTAGTTAAATAAAAAAATAATTTTGTTTTCCAATTTATTCAAATCTTGCGTAAGTTTCGGGACAAACGTTATATATACTTAGTGGGATCTCTGAACTTTTTATTTGGGTGGTGCAAATTTTTGACAAAATGAATATACCCCCCGTCCTTCGGTGATGGGTAAAAAAATATTGTAGAAACTCTTTAGTTTGAACTTTACTGTCGTTTCTGATCGATGTTCCTCTCTATGACGTAATTGAATTCTTTCATTTCAGTTGCTTAATTCAGCTAAATCTGTTCTGTAGCCAGAAAAGAGTAAATAAATAATAGAAAAATAAAAGATAGCGAAAATAGAGGATTCGATCATAGCCGAATGTAATTCACTTATTTATTTTGTTCGTAGGTTTAGAAGAAAAGTTTTTTGGAACAGTTTTCCGTTATGGAAATTTTAAATAATATTTTTTTGATAAAGTAAAAAAAAAAAAGCACAAAAAAAAAAAAAAGAATGAAAACAAATTCTGTAAATAAATTTAACACTTAATTAAGTTCAACGACAGAAGCTTCTTCAAGGAATAGAAAGAGAGGAGAAAAAAAGACTTTGCAAGAACTTTTTAGTATTTGAAAAAATTCTCCCTATATTAAGAAAATAAAAATTAATTTAAATTTTATTTTTTTTTTTTTATATGTTTTTATAATATTTTAAAATTCGCAGATATACACATTTAAGTCCACATCACTTGTATATTGGCAGTGAAAAAGGCTTCTACTTCAAGAGAACACCAAGAAGAGAGAAAAAACATTTTGCTTAAAGCATTTTGTCTTGTACGTTGTCTTTTCAAGACGCCCGCAATTGTATCTATTTTTGAGTGTCGTCATAAAACGGAAAACACTGCTGAGACAAATGTCTCTCTATAGCAACAACCATCTATTAGAGGGAACTATGTCTGGTAACAACAACGGCGGTGGTGGTACCAAATTTATATTCAATGCTGTTAACGCTTTCTGAACGTGTTTTGCAATATATCGTCGAATGTTCTCATATTGCAATACTATTTTATAGTGACTTTTCGTTTAATATCGTGAGTAATTATTGGTAATATTACGCAGTAACGGTTGCATTGAATTAGAACAATTCATAATACACTGCATCGTTCTGGTTGCAGCCAAACGCAGAGCATTATATTTTTCCCGAAGTGAGTTGGTTTCGTTGCCGCTATAAACGCAACAATACAGTGTGAAAGCAACTTCCCTTTATTTTATTATATATTCATGAAGCATCATTTTACTCGTACATTTCCGTTGGCTGTCTACTTCTTATTCAGCTCAAATGGCATCGATTTTCCTAATGTTTGTACGTCTCCTTTGGCGTGCGAACCTACACTGATACTCCAGCGGATCAAATTTATTTATTCGATAAAAAATTTTTGCGATTGCGTATACTATCCAGATAATATAGCTTGCAATTGCACATTTTTAAATATCTTCCCTGCTCCCGGACGATCTCTGTCCATCATATGGAAACCGTATCTTAGAAATTGTTTACTTTACTTTCAAAAGTCGCTATCCTAAATAGGGGAAAAGATTCAGTTTTAGGTCTCTTCTTGATATGCCAAACATCTAATTATCATTAGTAAGGTGAGACGGATGGACGAGCAAATTGAATAGTTTATGCACAAACAATTTATACATTCTTCAATTAGTACATCTGAGGACCGGTTCTTTCTTACCGACTATGTACGTTTTTCAATTATTTAAAGTGTGCTGGCCATACATATTAATTCGTTAATCTGTATATAATATACGTTAAGGTATACAATTGGTTTTTTAAGCTCTTATGCATGCAACAGAGGAAAGCATATGTAACAAAATGTTTCGATTTATTTTCTGTATTCCTTTTCTCCTTTTCTTCTTGTGCACCTTGCAGCAGCTATGTATGGAAAAAAAACAAAATACAAACAAGTAACAACACTGTAGTCAGACAAGGCCGACCATGAAATACTCTACACCACATTGTCTAAGACAATTATTTTATTTTTGTATGAAATTACTATTAAGGATCAATTTTCATAATCACATATTAAAACTTGGACTTTTCTGCTTTACAAAGGATCATTTTTTGTGAAAATCCTTATTCAAATGGGGTAAAACAAAAAAAAAGGCCGAGATGATCCAAATTTGGTACAGTTCAGTTTTTTATGATATCATTTTTGATATAATTTGTGATATATGATTCTCATATTGAAGTATTGAAAATTAGACCTTTTTGTCGCATGAACTTCAGTTTTCAAAATTTGCCCTAGGCGGTCGAAAGTTTTCGCACCAATTTAGAATGCCCAAATACTACTACTCAGCCAGTTTTGCTAAAAAATTTTGAAAATTGCATATTTGTTTCATATAACGACTTTTGAGAATAGGCCTCTACATGGACAGATTCGAACCACTTTCAATAACGTTGGTTCGAGTGTCAAAACATGTTACTGTACCAAATTTCATCGAAATATCTCCAAAATTTGCGACCTGTAGTTTCCACACAAATTTACATGGACAGACGGACAGACAGGCGCAGATCAATTCAGATTCTGATTCTGAACCGATCGCCATGATAAAAGATGGGTCTATCTTAAACCCTTCTGCGTGTTACATACGACCGCACTAATTTAATATACCCTGTACCACAAGTGCTGTGTGGCATAAAAAGGACAAAAGCTGGCCACACTTTAGGACTAATTAAAAGTAAATAAAAACATTTTCTTTGAAAATTTTAAGCAAACTATAAATCTTTATTATACATATATGCTTAATATTATTTTATAATATCATACGTATATAGTTTATATAAGTATATAATTTTATACATATTAAAAAGTCTTTAAAATAAATATTTTATTTATAAGAAAAAAATCATTTAACTAACCGTCCATCGAGGGAGGTTTATAAAAAGGATAGAAATTCATATATATGTATATAAGCAGATACTATAACTATATATATACAGTGTAAACAGAAGAGAAATACATATAGATATGAACATACATAAAAGTAAGCATCTATTTAGGTAGTTTTGTAAAAAAAGGACAGAAATACATATATTTATAAAATTCCCTAAATAGATGCTCAGTTATATGGGATTTTTTTATAGATACGAAAATATTTACTTTAAAGGCTTTTTTAATATGTACGAAGTTTTGCATGATGACATCATAAAGTTGTTATCATATATGTATATTGTATATTATAACATTTAAGTCCTGCCGGAAACTTTATATCGATTGATGAATTCTTTCGCCTCTTTTTCTGCCCATCGTTGAAGACTAAGGGGTATATTCGTTTTGTCAAAACGTTTGCAACGCCCAGAAGGAAGCGTCAGAGACCCCACAAAGTGTAACTATTTTTGATCAGCATCAAATGCTAAATCGATTTAAGCATGTACGTCTGTCCGCCTGTCCGCCTGTGTAATGTCTGTTGTAAACATTGTCCTGGCCGCAAACATGACGCTATCGAGAAACAAGCTTCAGAAACCCCATAAAGTATACAAATCCTTGGCCAGTTTCAAATCTTGAATGAACCTAAATATGTCCGTCTGTTCGTCTGTCCATCTATTTGTTTGCGTAAATGTGCATTCTTCCGTTAGCGAAAATGCAGATATCGCCCAAAAATTTTCAAAAGAATTTGGAATTAACCTAACTTTTTCGAAGGGCACGCCTAGAACGCCCACATGCCTATACGACAAAAACTCTTATTTTGAAAATAGAAGAAATCAGTTGCGCCCTCTCCATATTATAGAGCATCAAAATTGTGTTCTTTTACATTGTTCGTCTTTTTCTGGGGTAAACGGTGAATGGTATAAAAGATTCGGCCCCGACCGAATTTTATTTTCGTACTTCTTTTTTTTTGTATTATTAACTCAATGTAAACATCTGTCGCTAGACTGTAACGGCTAGATAACTATAAAAACAAATATTTTTTAATAGACACTACATCAATAGCTGGCATCATATGTTATAACATCTCATCTTTGTCACTATATCAATAGCTAACATCATATGTTATAACATCTCATCTTTGTCTATATGTACTCGTTGATGCCAAAGTACAATAAGTCACTTTATCAAAATAAGAATACAACAAGAATCTAATAAATAAGAAAAAATTAACGGGATTTGATTATAAAAATTATTTCCAAGTAATATGATGAGAACTACTCAGTGATACATCAAATATATAATGGTTTACTTTGCAAATACCATAAGTCCTAAAATGTAGGAAATTCATTGAAATGCTTCGCAAGTAAGTTGGATCTCTTTTCACCCCAATTTTTGCATGCAAATGATTTAAAAATTTTATCTCCCTATTGCTTTATCTTTTAGCGATTAGAACGGCCGAAAAGCTCTTTGACCATTTTTACAAGTGCGACAACTATGGCGTTGAGTAACTGATTTTAAACTTTTCTGCGATTGGTTTATTGGCATTTGGAATTATAAGCATGACTCAAAACAAATTTTGATATTTGAAATTTTGAAAATTCAAAACTTAATACATATGGCATCCAATGTATCAATTATTTCTTCTTATTTTGTGTGTGAACATTTTTTGTTGTGATCCAATTTGACAAGTTATGTGGCGTCAAATTAAGTCCACCACACCTAACTAACCATAGTAAGTTACTTATAACGACATTCTTTTTGCATCTACTTTTCACGATTTCAAGCGACCTGATACTAAAAGGACTTGAGAAAGAACTGGTATTAGTCTTGAGTTCAGTAATAAATTACTCCCTAAAGCGTGATATTCAATTGTCAGATAGAGCGAAGATCTATTTATTTATTTTATACGATTTATACGATTTATACGATTTGAAAGCGATTACCGTTAGTTTTAACACCGTCTTTGAGGAGAAAATATTTGATCACGAGTTACAGAGAAATTGCAATGTCACGAAAAGATTTAGCTTTTGCTATTCCTTACAGTATAATCTTTTTTCAAGCAATCCGCTTGTCATACTCATATATATATATATATTAAAAATAATATCTAGGCACTTGGTTCTATTTACATATTATACGGGCGTAATTGAGTTTCAAATCCGACAGGAACATATTATTAGGAAAATATTTAAGACCCAATTTAAGGGTCTAGATAAACGACTCTACAATTTCAAGTCACAGTTCAGGAAAATGGCGCATGTGATAAGTGCGGTTTTCAAGCACGGACGCACCGCCCATATCGATTCTACTATTCAAGCCGATCAAGTATAATTACACACTGGACGTGTTTAACGGTTCATATAATTGGGGGGAGGGTAATTTTTCACAACCATTTATCACAAAAGTGACGTAAATCGCTTAAACGCATCCAAAAATGCTGCTATCCACAATTACTAAAGGAAGTTACATTTTGTAGTCGATAAGTTTTAAATGTCAAATCGGGTCGGCGACCATACGATTAAGCGAATGGAATGATCGATTAATAATTTCAAGCTATTCAACACTATATGCATATGTGCTTCATGCTATCCCTGATTAATATTTCTGGGAATTATAAAGAAAATGCCAAAACTTCACGGAAAAAGTCGATTAAAATTTGGAAAATAAATATTAACAAAAACTACTCTTGCAACAGCGAAATCTTCGGTTTCGATAAGGGACCATAATGCACGTATGAATAACCGATTTAGAAGATAGATTTAGTTAGTGAATCGTTTGAGCGGCTTACTTCTGGCTGCAACAAACGCGGTTTAAATGATCTTTGCCCAACGATAACATCAACAACCTCGAGATCTATGAATGTAATTAAAGTATTCGTTGCTGCAATAAAGCTAGGTCCACTTTGGGAAAAAAATGTATCCGTATATAGCGTGTAGATTAGGTAGCTGATCGTTTGGCAGAGCTAAACTTCTGCGGTTTTGAGTAAACATAATAAAAAAAAGACTGGAGTGTAGAGTTCCAGAGAAAGTAGATTTATGTTCCGAATTAAAATTTACGATACAAATAGAAATTCAACGACTTTACGCTCGATATAAGATCGTAGTAATTTGGTCTTTGATGATGCATTCGTAGGCAAAGGTGAAAACATATGAATATTGAATTATTCTAATCTAACAATTTTGTTAAATAGAGTCAGTGAATTCAATGATTTATCTAAAATACAAGATGATGAGCTTTGGATTACAACTGAAAATAATAATGCAATACATTTTTGAGTTTCGGGCGTAAGCATAAAAAAAGTAGTTGTCGGCGACTAATACAATAAATTTAAAATCCTGCTACTAAAATCTCTGAACTCTTTAAACCTCAAAATTTAAACTATGGGAATATGACTTATGTGATTTTTGAAAAAACATCCCGTATGTACATGCATTTACTTTTTTTTCCTTATGAAATATGAAAGAGAAATTGAACGAAACGAAAATATATAAATTGTAACTGACTATTGTTTCACATGCTCAACTACACTTAACTTAGTAAAACTAAAGCATAAAAGTGCCTAGTTGTGCATTTGTGGAAATATCTATAGTCATCCATCAAGTATATCATTGCCACATGGTAGCGCCTTATATTTTACAAAAAAAAAAAAAAAAAACAGGAAAGAGCAAGAAAAAATATGCATACGAATCTGAAATGACTATAAATTTGAATTAAATGAATTAGACTTTTGTTTAAACAGATAAAGAGGATAATCCTTTTAATAAATGGATTACTTTAAAGCACTTTTCAACAATACGTTCGAATCGAAACATTTTCTTTAATGTAAATTTTTAATGCATTGCAATCAATGCAATCTAATATAGTACACGGAGCTCTCAAGCTCCGCCTTTAGCTCAAAGACGAACTTCATTGAAAATAATGCGGATTGGACTGCTTGCCCGATCAAGACTTATTTTCAAAAGTTGATATGTGCATAACTACAGTAGGACATTTAATGCTGCGCCGTGCCCCACTATAGTATTTCTACTTGTTTTTTCCCTCGAAGTAGTTGGTAATTTACTATAAAGTGGCTCAAGAGGCCAGTACTTGCTTTCAATTATCTAATGAAGAGCCTTTTCCATCTTCAAAACATATATTTGCACCCCATAAACTAAGCTTAAAAATAATTCTGGTACAAGTAAAAGCCTTCTAGGGACATCCGATGTGTTTTCTTCACACTAAAGGGGCAATAATCTTTATTTGGGAAGTGCGAAGTATGAGCTTTATCCCACATGCACGAAAAGCGACCGTTAGTTCACTATTTTAGTGTTGTGTTCAATTTTAGCAATTTCTACACGCTATACAACTATCTTGTATTCCACAAATAATGGCGAGGTCTAAACGATATAATGTAAAAAAACCTCAGCCGCACGCCTCACACAAAAGTGTGTTGTATTTATCTTTACTATCAAAACCACAAAATGGAGGGCCCTATGGGTATGTATGTATATATGTATGTTTTTTTTTATTTTTTTAAGGTAGAAAACCATCGAAAGGCCTCCACTAGGGACAGTGTCACACTTTAACACGTTAAGAACCACCTACACTCCTATTCCCTGCCCTGTGACATGACCGTTTTGGTCTCTTCACAGAGAGGATAGCCGGTTAGGCATTACTTAAAGGGTTTGACGCTCTTCGTTTCTTTTTTTTCTTATTATATTCATGGCGAACACTACTACTGCGTTCCATATTTTCAGATCGTGCAAAGTGTTTGTCACGGGGTTGCCGGGGAGGGGAAACTTTCCGATTCCCGTCTGTAGCCTTTGTCGTTCGTTATGGTATTTCGGACAAACAGGCACTTTCAAAAACTGCAAAATGGATCCTGATCTATTTTAAAACTATGTAAACAAGCTCTAAAACAACCGAAGCCTTTATTGTGTTCCATAAAAGTGAACCTCACCACTCTGCATATTGACCCAAGCCCGCAGATCAGGCATCAATCTACCTTTACTCGCCGTGCTCCTGCCATTCTTCGACCAGCTGGCCTTTTGCACGTGTGTAGTTCGGCTATGTATATGGCTTCCTTAGCCCGCAGCTCGATTGGTATCATACCAATGATAACTAATGCCGCATCTTTAGATACCATGCGACATGAGGCCTCCCTCAGAGCATCGAGTCAGTATGCTGAAGTATTGTCGCTGTTACCACTTCTACCATCGATTTTCTACGGTTACGCCTAGGGCCACGCATGTTCGATAGTAAGCGCATCAGTGACTGCTGTCTCCGTTGCTTTTTCGCCCTCTCATTGCAGGTGCCGTTTATATGACAATCTGCGATCGATCATTACTCCTAGATATTTTATGGCGTCTTGTGACTGTATCCTAGTATCTCCCACTTTAAATGTAACTTCTTCTAGCTTCTTCCTTGAGATTATTAATACCGTTTCCGTCTTGACTTCTGCAAGATTTGAGTCCATTGACTTTAGCCACCTCTGCACAATGTTGGTGGTTCTATTTGCTACAGCGGTGATTTTGTCCAAAGTCTTAGCTACGATTGTTATTGCTACAACGTCGGCGAAGCCGACAATGAAAGCTCCCTCTGGTAGATGTAGTCTCAGAATATCGTCGTACATTAAATTCCATAGTGTGGGGCCTAGGAATGATCGCTGAGGTACCCTTCCAGTGATCAGCCGTTCTCTGCACTCTTTTCCTGTTTCGCATACAAATTTTCTGCCAGTAAATTTGCATCGACAAGGCTGCTCTTTCTCCCGAAACTAAATTGGAAATTCGACTAGCCGTTTAAGCTCTGCAGCGATTGTTCTATGGAGCTTTAAATTAACTTCTCATGCATTTTGCTTATCGTGTCCAACAGACAAATCGGTCGGTACGCTGTTCGTTCAAGCGGCGGCTCATATGTCTTTGGAAGCGCACCATTTGTTGGGTCTTTGTTGTGTCTTCCCAAGCATGCATGGGATATGTTCACAAACATCACGGGCTTTGCCAAAAATACCTGCTTTATAAATAGCTGCTATGAAGTTAAAACTCTCGGTATTTAACACACACCTATCCCAGCCCTACTGAAATAAATCTCATGTCTGAAGGATGCGAGCAGCATTGCCAAATTTCTGCTGTGCCCACTTGTTTTTGCCAATTGTCAATTTGTTTTTGGAGCCTACTTGTATGGCTCACTCAGGACTACTATGTCAATCCGTTAATAAGTTTCTGACATTTTGTTCTAGCAACTTTCTTGCTAAGCGACAATGGTTTATGGCTTTAATGCTAGTATTGTCGCGTGTGTTTATCGGGTAATTTCTGCCGGACAGTGGATGGTTATACTTGGATGGCTTACATTGTTGTTTACATGTCTCACAACACGGGCTTCTAGTGTAGTCTCTTACTCGGCGGCCCTCTTCACTGCACTTTATACAGCGTTTACATCTTACATATTTCTCTCCGTTGCAGTTGCTAGAAATATAGCCTTCCTCCAAGTATCTATAGCATTTCTGGAGATTTTTCTCTGATTCTGCTTACTATCTAGCTGTTTGTTGGGACTGACAGAGCTGTTAGCGCGGCGGCCTATGTTTCCCTGATTGACACCACCGCTTCTTTGTTAATGCTCAGAGCGTTGAACCGCGTGTTAATGGCTACTGTTAAATCATCCGCCAACGTCACTTCATGTAGGTCCGTAAACTCAATCTTTGTCTGCCTAGTCTATAGTTTGACGCTGGTATCCCAGCCAAGCGCTTTTCCCACCAATTGTTGATATGCCGTGTTTTCTTCCTTTGCACTTTGCTTAAACCCCAGTAGCATTTCCCCTTTAAGTGTTTTGCGTATCCTGGTAAAATATTTGCAGCTCAGCATCATTTTTGACTCGTTTGAGAATATCCCTGTAAGTCAATATGCCCATTCACTTGATCGTACCCGGTTTATTTACTAATTTAATTTGCTTGGCCTTGAACCAGAATGCACGACCCCTTAGGGCGTGTTGGGTGCTTTGGGCTTCCTTCTCAGAATTTAGCCCTTCACCCGTTTGCTTGCTTTTCTTAGCAGCAGTAGCTTCTATGAATCCGTCTTTTTTCTTTCTTTTCCGCCTGTGTCTTATCAAATCTAACCGCTTTTTCCAGCATTAGTTTCTGTAATTCCTTCGCGGCTTTTTTCGCAGCGCAGCCGGCAGATACAGCCAATCCCTCCTCGGTTGGTGAATGCTGCGTGTGGGAGGAGCAGGACGAATTGAAGCCTTCATTTTGATGAGCTCCATAAGTTTCTTCTCTACTGCGGGAAATGAATCCTGATCTTTTTTGGTCATATGCACTTTCTCTTGTAGGATCGGCGGTGAAGATTGACCCCTTTCCTGCGTTTGTTTTACATTCGGCAATGCGCTGGCGAGCATTGTAAACGACTGTTTCTTTTGAGTGGGTCGACTACCACTTACGGGCTGTCCCGCATGACAGCCTGTTCGTCTTGGGGTGTTCCTTTAGCATCAGCTTTAGCCGGCACCATTTTTTGTGTGTTTGTGTTTGAATGTGTATGTTTTCATATAGTTATGTTGTGTATTTTTTGTTTGTTTTTGCTTGTATATGCGTGTTTATGTATGTCAGTATATATGAGCGCATATGTGTGTCAATATGTAGGTATATTTGTATGTTGGGTTGCTTGTTCGTTTATTTGTTTGTTTCTATGTTCGTACGTATGTGTAAGTATATATACATATGTATGCATGGGGATGTGCTTATATGTTTGTTTGATACACATTTGTGTGTATCTAATTGTATAGTGTGTGTGTATAGTGTGTATGTGTTTGTATAGCGATATGATTGTATGCAAGTTCATTTATTGTATGTGTAATGTATGCTGCTATATGTATGCAAGTGAATTTGTGTTATAAAAGTACGTGTATGTTGCGGCTTCTGCCGCTAATTGTTTATTTCTGCAATTACTTTCTTTCTATTCTTTATATTTCCACTGTCGCTGGTCGATGATGATGAGTTGACCAGTAAAGCTTATTTATTTAAGGTCGCCCTAAGCTATGCTACTCTCAGCTAATCCTTGGAAAACGAAGTATGTCTGGGCTACGGCTTGATATATTAAATTTTTCCACGAATGCACAGATTTGCTTTATAGCAGCAATAAAGCAATGATTGGCAATGTCTTTTCTGCTTTTCCCTGTATGCACTTGGATGCCACTGAACGACTCCTAATTACACAATAAAGCGGGTAAACCCACAGCGAAAAAGATGGAGTCTATTCTTTCTCTAGCTGATGTCTATATTATTTAAACGGAATTTAACATGAAATCGATCAAAGGCACTGCTCGCGTGCTGTAATACAGGTTCTTTTATCCATTTTCCACTAAAAATCTCCATCTGAGATAAGTTTTCTCAATCGCAATCGACTATGACGAGACGATGCATTTCAGAAACAGGTCCGCGCGCTAAGTGTGTGTGTATGTGGGCTTTTAGATATGCGTATAGATAATATAGACAGACATAAACATGTTTTAATGTCTTCTAAAAGACTCCATTCACGTAGTTGAATATAAATCTTATATGTATTGTACTCTTATGTAAGTCTGGACTTGTGACAATATGCATTTTATTGACGCAAATGCATTTTTTTTTTTGCCATATGGGGCTTACGTTGTTTTTGACAACTTTGGCCTCGCCGTTGAATCAAAAGAACCGTGCAATAGTCGATACTCATTGTCCCTATTCAAGGTCGATGAATACAATATAATGCACATCTCAAAATACGTAAGGCACAAGATCTTTAACATCAGAAGCCTATGTTAATTTTTGAAGGCATTTTTTCTCAACAGAAAACAATCTTCAAACAACACACGAAACTCGGAATTTTTCATTATTTCGAAAATAATAAACCCAACGTTACTAACCCAACGCTGACTAATAAACAAATGATCGAAATGACACGATATTTTCACAAACGTCGTTCAAGCGTTGGGAGAGATTGGAGACGTCTTGATGTCAGCCCCAGGCCGTATTGGTTGATGTCAACACATTGTTTCGCAGTTCCTTTGCTCTCTGCATTATTGTTTTTCGTCTTCTATTGATGCACTCATTTTCCTGAAAACTAAGATCGGAAGCTTCGCTTACAATATACTGGTACGGATGCCAAATGGCAGCAACCGCTTCTACAATGAACCAAAAACAATAACTTAGCAAGTAAATTAAAATTTGCTGCAAATGTAAAGTTTCACAAGGTCTTCTAAAGAATAGAAACAATCCGGCAACACACACTGTCAACTAAATGCTTCGGAGTTTTTATAAATGATTATTAAATGATGGGTACAGAAGACATAACTGAGGCCTTACCTGCGTTATACCCAAAATTATATTACGTCAATAGGGAATGTTGTTGCTCATGACATTTTTTCATCATATTCGGCCGACTAACTTCGGAAATAAGAAAAATCGGTTGATATACTTGTTCACAGTTATCAAGAAAACTGCCTTTATTCTGACCATTTGCTTAAATTGTAATATAACCCTAAGTTCGCATAACTTTTAATGCAAAGATGAAATTTTTCCTTAAATAAAATTACACGCCAAAGATTGAAGAATCACATAAAACTAAGGGAAGATACATAAAATTAATTTTTAATTGCCTCCATAGGCTGGCCAAGAAATGAAACCAGGATTGGAAATAGGAAATGTTTACAATTCGATATATATTTGGTGTACGTAGCATCGAACGAATAAATTTTCCCCCAAATTTTATGCACAAGATACAATGGTGGTTATTACAAAATTCGTCTTAAATATGTCTGGATATTAGTTTCATTTTTGTTTATTCATTTTAGTTCTTTAGTATCATATTTTTGGTTTGTATCATATTTTTTCTTAATCGCTTAAAAACATTCCTTAAAAAGCGCGAAATCGAATGTTTTCACATACTAAAGCTTAATGCTGCTTTTTGTTGTTGTTGTATTAGAGGAATATTAAAATCGCGGACATTATTTTTATTGTTGAAAATCTTTCATGGCGGAGAGACAGCATACGAACACGGCATATGGATGGAGGGAAAGATTACAAAGATAAATAAATAAACGGATGGAAAATGCCAAGGACAGACGGAAGGATCAACATACAGGCATATCGTAGGAAAATAGTAAGTTGCTTCCATACTTTTATACTTTCAGGAACACAATATTCTATGAATGGATCTAATAAATTACAGTTGTTGGAAAAAAAATACCGCAAAATTTAATTTGATTTGATTCGATTTTGAAGTGCATTCTAATTTTCTGTATGAATTTCAAAACCTGCAAGAGACTATTGTTATATGTATTTTAACAATTAATTCCGATGATTCTTTCGTATATCGTTTTGTTATTTAAAAGCTGTTCGTTGCTTTTAAAACCGACACTATCCTATTGCCAAAATACTTTTCTTCACTATTAACTTATCTAGGTGTACGTATTAATGTAAAGTTTCTTTGCCGCCAAATTGATATAAGATACTGTTGAACCTTTTTCAGATAATACTGATATGTAATATGAAATAGAATCCACACACTAACTGTTAAAAGGGAAAGCATGCGCTCTCATAACAAAGAGAATGAATATTTCTCTCTTAACAATCTCTCTCTCTCTCTCTCTCTCCTTCTCCTTTTAGGTTATATGAAGCAACATATTGGTTCTGTTATTTTCGTCTGTTAAAACTACATAATGATGTGAGAAGATGTTCTTAATATTTTTCTGTACGCACAAATAATCCTTTTAACATAGCTGTAAAATTAAATCGAAAAGGAAATAATAATGATATGGTGAAGGGAGGGTGTAGACAGAAGCATATACGTACGCATATTTGTCTGCTTTGTTTACTGTCAGCACAATTTTCATTCACAATTAACGACGAAGCACATGTGTGTTGTTGTATTTTTACTCTACTGCCAGCTATTACCAATGCATTGGCAGTTCCGCAGTTTCCTTTAAGACGTGGCGGTGTTTTAACCTCACGGAACGGAAAGATTTCATTGGTTTTATTAGTTTTTACCATTATTTAAAAAAAATCATAAATGATAAAATATGTGAAGAGGTCTTAGTCATGTTGCTATTCTCGCATTACGTAGTTATTAAAATTATTGTATATTACTGTGCGTAAAAATCAAAGAAACAAAAAACCAAAAATTAAGAGGTAAAAATAAAACGAATTAATTCGTAAATAATTTAATAATCACTTAAGTACAAGATGCGAGATTTGCGAATAGCTTGTATGTAATAAAAGAAAAATAAATAAATAAATAAATAAATAAATAAAAACAATCCCAAAAAAAGGATAGAAAAAAAACCAAAATGGAACTTAAATAAAATGTTTAAAAAACAAAATTTTCCATATTTACTCGAATTAAGCAAAGAAACAAAAAAAAAAAAAAAATATTTCCAAGTGGAACTAATTTAAGGTAACTTGCGTATACATATACAATAAGATTAAAAATTTATACTAACGAAAATGAACCGAAAACGAAACTTGAAAAATTAAATAAAAAAATTGAAAAATAAGTGATATACGTGCAGTCGCCTTAAAGATTGAACCTATTACCCATAACCGCAAGTTTTTCGCTAATTGTAATAAAAAAAGTATTTTATTGATAAAAATGTAAGGAGATGTATGTAAACTCTTTGCTTATATTTCAAATGTCAAGTTTTTAACTTTCAAAATTAATATCTGTAACTATTATAATAAATTCTGAGTTAAATTTTACTTATTTATCTCAACGTAAGCGTAAGTAAAAGCTTCGTCTTGACCGGACTATTCGTTCATCTGAAACAGAATTTAATTTCTAGCAAATCAGTCTATCACAAAAAGCCAGATAAATTAATATTTTTATTTTTTTATTTATTTATTTAAAAATTTGTTCCGAACAATACGAAATATACGTATATCGGTATTAGGCTCTAAAGTGCCTTTGTGTAATTAGAAGCCTAGCTACTGATAGCGAACGACTACATACGCAAAACGAGAACTAATCCTACATGCTTGTCATTAATTTCGTAAAATTTGATAGCGACTTACGAGACTTCGCTTTTCGTTTTTTCATTAGTAAATGTGTGTAAAATATTATTGAGATAATGCCAGCACACTTTGCCTCCTTTTAAGAGTAAACTAAAATTTTTGTTAATAACTAATTTCATAGGCAAAGTATCATGAAAATGATTAGTGTTAGTTAGTTACATTTTTCTTTTATGCATAAAAAATTTTTTATTATACTCTGGAAGCTTATTCTCTGCGGAAAACTGTTCATTTAACACCACTATCTTTAGATCAAGTGGGGATATGAGGTGCTTTTTAACACTGCAACTACCATCATTGAACGTATACTTATTTTAACAAAAGCGGGCCAATGTGAGCCCCTGTTTAATCGCTAAATGTAGGTCGATTAAATCACTCAGACTTAACCGCCAGCTATAGACGCAATAGTGAACCGATTTCAAACTGAACATGGGAATTGCCCTGACAAATATTTGGGTGACAGCTTCTCAGAAATATCTTCACGGGATCGGCACGTGCGAAGAAAAATATAAAAAAATTGTCCATATATTTTGGACACGGTCTAAGTTTATTCTATATTAAAGGTCTGCATGTCAGCAGATAAAGTCTATTTTCTGATATTCGAACGCCCTTCGATTGAGGAATGCTTATGCCAACTTTCAGCTTTTTATCTTAATTTGGCACGACTGTCGCGATTTCGAATGGTCTGGCTTATGGTGGAATTAAGAATGCGCGCCTTAAAGACTGGGTCAGGTAGAAAAACGAAGAGTTGATTATAGATGTTTAAAATACATTTCATGCGAATAAAAGTCACCGAAAAATTTTGGATTATCACATGACTCAATAATATTTTCTTGAATCTCGAAATTTGGAAAGGCCAAATAGATCCAAACGGTAGTTCTAGTTTAAGTAATTTATTACTTATTAAAAAGCTGAGCTTTTCTACAAACAAAAAATTAAATTTTTAAATGATTATCTCTTATCCAGAAAGATGCTTGGAATTGTTACGAATTTAAAATAAAAGGTTTGTACATAAATAAAAAATTTGAAATAATAATGATCCACTTTCAACTAAATGTTTGACTTAAAATTGGCCAAATTCAACGGCCGGATACGTTCACAAGTAATAAAAAGTTTTCCATTCTCGTGACTATTTATGTTTTCATTGCTAGGAAAAAGGCATTATATGCTTGTTAAAGATTTATTGTTATTATTACAAATTTAGCCAGAGAATAAATTCTAAGACTAAGATCTTAAAGCACTAGCATTCTAAGGCTTTCGGTTTTATTAAAAACTCTACCGCACTTGAGATTTGAACACTCGACCATTGAGTTGCTAGTCGAGACTTTTGCCTCTCGGCTACTCAAGCGGATCAGATTTATATGATTTCGTTTAGAGTCTTGAGAATTACGTATTAAACCGTTTAGAAAAGACGTGTATTCGTCGTGATTGGTTCCCATTTCTTGTCAATTGGCTAAGTAAGTGTTGTTGAAAATCTAAAAGTCACAAAATTTCATTTTTGTTAGTGTAGGTTGAAAATAATTTTAAGCAATCGGGAATTTGAAAAACCGAATCGGATGTGTAGCTGTAGCTATAGTTGTGTCAAAGGTTTGAAATGAAATCATTTGATCATGGATATATCGCCGGGCATTATTATATTTACATTCATCGCAGAGGGAATATTACATGTGTCCTAAATAAGACAGCATCGATCTGGATTAGCGGTGATCAGAAGGAAACAGATCTGGAGAACACGTCGCAATCGGAAAAAGTTCCCAGCCCGTGATGAAAATTACTTCCTGGGTGGCTTTGCCAAGTACAGAGGGACGTATGCGAACGTTCATCATACTAAAGAGTAAAATTTTTTGAATGGAGTTTTGTAAACCATTTTCCAACTTTTTTATAGCTTAACGCACATTCACCCCTAGACATACTAATCATTTCCGCAGCTTTAGCTGTATTGTTTTCTAGTTTAAAAGTAAATCACATGCAGTGCCGTAAACACTGTTTCTTAATACATATCTCCTTTTACTTTGATATACACTGGAGGACCTTTGACTGTTATACCATACAAATATCAATTTTTAACGCATCAGGTATGTTTCAAAGAGCCCACGTAGGGAACTTATTTATGCACTTATCATATTTGACGGCTTACCATTTTTATGTTAAAAAAAAACATTAAATTTCGACACTATAATGTTTGAGGTGCGTAGACTATTTTTTCTATTTTCGTTCACTTCATCCATAGAATGTACGGCAACATCTTTACCGTTCTATCTGTTGTAGTTTACGAGTAACGAGCAAAAAACGAGCATGGCACAAGTTTTTTCAGTTGATATTATATTTAAGCTCGTTGTCTAACTAAATTGGGACCATTTTCAATATTAACCTGCATGCAAGAACTTCCGGTATTGCTGGCAAATATTAAGTCAATATGTTGGTTTTTCCCTCCGCGAGAATGTCTCTAAACGGTTATTACATAGTCGGATAGATGGACAGTGAAATACGTAACCCAGGTAGACATGAATATACATAATTTTACAGTGTTGCAAATGTTTTCACAAAACGAATATAATGGAAATTTTCCCCAAAAAAAAAAAAAAAACAAATTTTTACATTTTACGAACTTACGTCTACTTAATGTTCATAGCTCTTATGATATATGCTAAGTTGTATGTATGTATGTTGTAAAAAGCAAAAAATAAATAAATAAATAAAATACAAGTACGAATATTTATTTTTTCTACGAATAAGTTGAAAGAAGTCCTTCTAATTGCACTGAAATAAGTTGTTTTTCTTTTTCTTTTTGTTTTGTTTTTCATTTTACAAATTAGTTAATTTGTTATATCTATATTCTCCAAGTTTATAACTTAAACCTTTTCATGTTTTACTAAATGTGTGTTCTTTTTATTTATATTTAGTAACTTAATACATATATAAATATATATATATATATATATATAACTCAGACCAAGCACACACATTGACCAAAAGAAGGTTTTTTTTTTGTATTTTGTGTTATACGATTTTATGGGAAATCTGTAAAGTTAAAGATTTCCTTAAAACATATAAAAATGTTATTTTTTATTAAATTTGATTTAATGACGCGAGGAGCATGAATGAAAAACTAATAGCAAACTGTATATATCGATGAGTACGTGTACATAAAACACACTGACAGATAAAATGTATTTGAAGGAAGATTTTATTTTTTCACATTAGTTGAATATGTCAAGCGGGAAACACACTTCTGATTAACGCTTGGATCAAATTGTTTTCAATTATTATTTTTTTATTGTTTGTGAAAGGCAACACATTCATAGTTGTTTAGCGCTAAAGCTTATTACGAAAACAATGAGATCCGCTGTTATGTTTCGTGTATGTGACATAAAACTCATATTTGGTTAAATGACTTTAGGAATAAAAATGATTGCGTCGCTTTAGTATAAAGAAAACTTGCCTGATGTTCCTAAACGACTTTAGCGAATACAAAAATTACTTTTGGGCGTGGTTTGCAGGCTAACAATGTCACTTTTGAATATGACAATGGCACCGCAAATAAAATCAATGAAAAAGGCAAGGAAAACATGATTTCGACTTAGACGATACGTGACTTCAACAATATGGTGCAACATGCCATACATTTCGTGACAAAATCAATCTATTGGAAGAAAAGTTCAACGAACTTGTAGTCACCAAAGATACCTATGTAAGCTGGCCATGAAGATCATGCAGTATAACTATCTTGAATTATTTGCTTTGGGGTTATGTAGGAGCATTGGTTTACTCCAATAAACCATGAAGTCTCTCATTGACTTTCACCAAAATTGTCCGTATCATTGTTGAAGTAAGAGCAGATTTATGCGAGAAAGTGATCCAAAATTAGATTTTCACAGAGGTACAGAGGTAGACAGTTACATGAAATCCTTTTCAAAATAGAAATAGCATCAACTGATATCTGAGATAAAAGAGAATTCATGTTGATATCTTTCACCTTTCAGCTTAAGACACTACAAATTCGTCCCATGTTTTGAACACGTATTACACACACTCTATGCTATTAAATGCTGTATTTGATATCAAAAATTTAAGTTTTTCACTTTCGTATTCGTCTATGTGAAGAATGGTATTCGAGTTTAATATTTTACGTTTTCTTTAAGAGAAGTTAATGAGTTTAACGATAAGCGCTTTCATAAAGACAGCTAAGCTTTATAAGTACAGACGTTACACAAACTTCACGGATTTAACATAGGTTTTCTGCCACAGGCGAAAGACAACTTAATGAAAGCATGATATATACACATTATATAACACAGTCAGGCTAAGAATAAGTAACACACGCTCACATGAATATAAACACAAAATTTAAAAAATTTCGTTAGAGAAATAGTAACAAGAATAGAGAATAGTAACAAGTATCTAAACCTGTCTGTCTGTTCATCTGTTGAATTCACGATTATTACCTCAAATCTTCATCTGTGAAGACGAGTGTGATTCTAAAACGAAATTTTTTCTTATCACGTTACTGTGAAATTAAATAGAAATAATCAGCTTAACTGGACCACGGGTTCACCAATGATTATTAAAAAAGTGCCAATAACCCTGCTTTTTCTAAGATCTGTGGGAAGTTGTGTGAGAAAAATTCCTTTAATGAAAATTTCTCAACGTAATCGGTGTAACTTTTGTTCAACAAATTGCCAATAGAATATTTAAACATGTATTAGGTGAGAAATGACCGAAATACGTAAATATGAAAATTAGTTTTGCGAAGATCTACCAAGTTCGGTCAATGATGCGATACATGAACGTGACACTGATCTTGCTGACAAATCAGCTGCGCCCACTCCATATTATAGAGCATGAAAATTTTGTTCTTTTACTGTTTGTGTCTTTTTTAGGATAACGGTGAATGGTATTAGAGATTCGGTCTCGGCCGAATTTAATTTTCCTACTTTTTCCTTTCAACCATCGCCTCAGTTGATTCTGTTATAATATGTACCATTCCTCTGTGGTTGTCTCGTTGGATTGGGTTAACTCCTTATACGCTACATACAGTTTTTCCTATCATTATATTCCACTACAAAGACTTGATCCCACCCGCTATTCCGTGATTGATAATGGCCTGATTACATTGCATTTCCGATATAGTGTCGTATTCACTTTCCATCATCGATTATAATTTAGGAGAACTTTATTTCGAAATAAACAGGAAAAGTGACGTTTACCGAGACTGCATTTCTTGGGCCGTAGAACTAACTTTATTCCAATCTCTCAAAGTCTATGTTTTGTATAGTTCAATGAAATCAAACGTAGTAAATATTTAAGCGTAGTGATAAGGCTTGAATGCATTTAGCTTACGGTCCGACTTATGGTCTTTCTCAACCAAGAAATGCAATTCTAGATAAGATCAATTCTTCCCAATAAACTTAGTATGTTATAAAATACGTTTCAGCGGATCGACGAACCAATGTAGTCATATTGACACCGTCCTTACCTTTAGTTGACATATGAAATGCAGTTATATGCAGTTAACGTAGTTGTCAGATACGTGTTTGCAACGTGCTAGAAACATTATCCTCCATCCTGATATATATATATATATATATATATAATATATATATATAAATGCATATATTTTAATTTACTTTTTCTACTTGTTCTAAATAAACAAATATATGAATATATTTTATTGTAAAAAAAAAAAAAAAAGAAAATCGCAAAACAATAACTCATTGTTTTTACCGAAAAATTTTAACAAAATTCTTACAAACAAGTCAGTGTTTTATAAATTTATTAACATTTTGATACGTTTCCAGCGTAGCGTGTAAAAATCTGCACTGGACATTTGCGGAAATTAAAAAGAAAAATATATATATAAATATAAATATTTGTTCTTCTCATTAAAAAATAAATAAATAAAAAAAGTCTGAAGTGATTTAATTAAGTCGTTGGCATTATGTTTTAAAAATATTTGAAGAACACATGGAATAAATTAGAAAATATATATATAAATAAATGTTTGCGAACACAGAGGGAAATTAAATTAATATGAAAAATAAAAAGCAGATATATTTAGATATGGAAGCACTAAAGAGCATGTAAACACTACTAAGTTTTGATCAGTGAATTCATTTAAACTCTTTTAGAGAACTTCGTATACCAAGTAAGTGAACGTATTATGAAGTAAATAAATTAACTTAATGTACTCGATCGACTATATTTTATGATACAAACTAAGCGAAAATACTATAGTGGAACGCGGCCGGCCATAGAATACTCTACACCTATTCACTTGCTTCTACAAGTACACTTATTCATATAACGATTTTTCACAACGAGGGAAGTGATCCGATCAGAATAATTTTCTATAACGTTCTTGCTTGACACTTCGGTGTTCCCAATGGTTGTGTGTGTGTTGTGTTGTATTCATCCGAACAAACTAAATATAGTCTCGTTCCACATGCATAGGTAGGGCGGAAAAAAAGCACACAATAAGAAAACTATGAGTCATTTTGTGATAAATACTTTACACTTCTTCCAACCGTCGCCACTCCAACTTACCACACATATATTAGGATTGTAAGAGTGCACATGTCACTTGGGCGATCGGAACTCTTTTGTTATATTGAGAGTTAGATGGCCTTAGAAAATATTTGTACCAGCCAGTTTTGATTTGTACAAATTCTCGATCTATTTAAATATGTCTGGCAACCTATTTGGCTGCAGCAAACATTCTTGCGACGGCAAAAATTAAGAGATTAGTTACAAATTTCGCAAAATCGTTTGAAATTCTATATCTTTTAGTGCGTAACACCAGTGAAAAGGCATGCCGGCGCTAAAAGTGAACTAACTGTTTTCAAAAGAAAAGAATATTGAATTTGTTGCTCCTTACACATAAATTAAAATAAATACAATAATAACATAACTACATCCGCATACCGTGAGAGGTTTCCACTGTACCTGTGTGGAAATAGGAAAAATCGGCTCAACTCTACTCCAATGCCATATTATTGAAATTTAATTTTTTAGTAATTTGAGGTTTTCCCTTGTCAGGGTAAAAAAGATGGTCATAAAAGATTCGGTCCATGCTGATTATAATTTTCTCATTGCTTCCGTATATGACTCGTAAGTTACTAAACAAATAATTGTGAAATATTTTTGGAATGCATTTACATTTTATAAACAAAATTCAAACATAAATTGCAAACAATGCAAAGAGCAGACGAAGATATATTCATTTTATCATTTCGTTTGCAACACTAAGAAGAAATGCTTAGGACAAAACATGTCTATAAAACATGTGTATTCTTGATTAACCAACAATTTTTAAACTTATTCGACTTGTTCCTTTGTTGGCAGGACGTTTCCGATCACAACAATTGATATAAACGATTGAACATAAATAGAAATATTTTTTTATTGTATGCGCGTATTACTAGCTCCGAAATATGGCCACATTTGCAAAAACAAAAGAAATAATGGAAGGTCTAGAAAATTTCTAAATATTGCTGTTACTGTTTTAAAACAAACATTCGGATTTCTCTTTACACTTGTTGAACTCAATGGTCGCAAATATGGAATACAATTGTTTTACGTATTGTCGTTATTCCTTTATATCAAGGAAATACTATAAGACAAGTATTTTAAGTTTTCAGAATTTTTATTTTTTTGGTTTGGTTTTAATATGAGCCAATCACTTAGAGCATGTCTTCTATTCGCGTAATGCAATGGAGAACAGAAAGACGTGACTAAAGAGCCGGAAATCAGGAGGAGTGGATTGAGACCGCAGCCTAGTGCGCGTATGGGCATTCGGAAAGTGTTATGCCTTGATGGACTGAGGATTCACCATAGCAACAACCAAAGTAAAAATATGTAATCAGCAAAAAACCAATATTTTATTGCTTTTGAGAAACAGGAGATATTGTAAGCGTGTCCTTCGATCGATTTGGCCCATTTTCAATACTAACCTGTGTACAAGAACGTTCAATGTTTATGGCAAATTTGAAGTCGATAGCTTCATTTTTGCGGCCAGGATAATGTTTATAACAGACATTTCACAAACAGACAGACGGACAGACGGACAGACGGACATGCTTAACTCTGTGAGGTTTGTGATGCTTCTTTCTGGACGTTGCAAACGTTTTGATAAAATCAATAGCCCCCTCATCTTTCGATGATGGGTATAAAGAAAATTTATTTAAAAAACACGTATTTTCTTAAACTCCAACTCCAACTTACTCTCTTCTTTCTTTACGCAGGAATATTTTCAAAGAAAAACAATTATAATCATAATGATAATATGCGAAAGTTTTCTATAATTAACGCAACCGACAATTACAGTTAGATTGTGCATCTGTTGATGACATTAGCACCATCATCATCACCACACCATACGTATCACACATATATCGTACCAGCTAATGGCGTCATTAGCAAATGACTACAAATTGTAAATAAATGTGTTCGCATGTACGTGTATATGAGTATGAAAAAGAAAGTCTGAATGGGTGCAGAGCCACTTGTTTTCTTTAGAATGTTCATGAAATTATTAATTGAAATAATAAATGGTTTCTGGGTTTTCCCACTTTCAATATAATGCAGATTTTGCTTAGTGTCAAGAGAAAAGAACGCATTTTTAAGTAATTTATTTCAACCATATGGACATTCGAATAATGCATAAGTGTGCTAACGTTAAATGCATGATTTATGAGTTTCAAATACTTCATGCATTGGCCAACGTTCGTAAATTAATTGTTAAATTTGAATGTAGGCGTTAAACTTAGTGATTGTTGAATAGATTATCGAGCAAATTTCAAAAGAAAAAAGTTTCATTTTTTATTGGCGCATCTTTGAAAACTTTGGGGCATTTTCAAATTGCTTTTCAGGGTTATAGTCGCCATCTTTATCTCTGCGAACGGAAGAATGTTTACTACAGATATTACACAGTTGCGCAGAAGGACAGATGGACGGTTGAACGGACGAGCAGGGCTTAGGTGCACTCCGAATTTGAAACTGCCCAAGAAGTTATGTATATATGGGCTTTTTGAAGCATGCTTTTGCGCGTTGTGGAGATATTGAGTAAGTGCAGTCAATTTTTCGCATTTTTGTACAAGCACTCCAGTATCGTCCAAGGCATATACGATCAAATTTTTGTAGACTGATTTGCTGTAGTGTATGAGTAGTCAGCAAAAAACCAATTTTTTATTACTCTTAAAAAGCAGAGGTGTTTCCACATTATGTAGTGCTGTAGGCGTTTCCTTCGATCGATCGACCCATTCTTAATACCAATCTGCGTGTAAACACTTCCAATGTTTCGATAGCTTAATTTATGCGGCCAAGCGAATGTTTACAACAGACATTACACAGACGGATAGACGGGACAGACGGACATGCCCAAATCGATTCAAAATTTGAAGCTGATCAAGAATTTGTACACTTTGCGAGGTCCCTGAAATTTCCTTCTGGGCGTTGCAAATGTTCGACAAAATGAGTATATCCCTCATTCTTCGATGATGGGTACAATCAGACTTCTTTTGTATATTTATTAAAAAGAAACCCCGTTCGTATATTGCTAAGAAATAGCCTTAAATGGCGAAGGGAAAAGTGCTTTTTCATTAAATACCAATGGCACCACTTTATAAGTTAATGGCTACAGTGTAACACCTACCACACCTACCGTATTCTATAAATCTAGCACACCTAGACAAGTAGCATCTGTTTACAAATCTCAAAATCGTTACTTTCAGTTTAGTGTAGGGTGTTCTAAAATCTAGGCAAAAATTAATTTTGATAGAAACTATACGTTTACATATATAAGTTTACATATATAAGTTTACATATATAAGTTTGTAATCAAAAATTGTAAATTTCGTTCTGTGCAGTATAGGGTTGTGTACGAAAACGCGTATCGGGTAACTGGCTTCCAGAGCTTTGATGGCACATATAAACTCTTTTGGTGTAGGTTTGCGTGACCATTCTCCATAAATGTTCTTGAATTTCGTTGATCCAGGTAATCGATCCAGGCCTGTTGATCGGTCGATCGGTCGATCTCTTGAAACACATGCTGCTCACATCGATGTGTTGATATTCAGGGCCAACTTTCGTGTCGCGATATTATGACCTGACCAGCCATATTCTCGAAGAAAAATGGGTCTTTGACGCCTTCAGATCAAACTCTGTACAAAACACTGACACGATGTGAATGCATTCTTTTCTCAACAATCATTCTATACACGTAGGTGCGACAATATCATCGCATATTTAATTATGCATGAATTTTGGGAATATATATATATACAAGTATCTTCTTGATCAGCGTAAAGGCAGATTTGCTCTAGTGTTATCCGCCAGCCCATTTGATCGTCTATGCTTCGTCGTTTCTTTTCTTTTTTTTTTCTCTTTGTTAATATAACGAGTCATCCAGGGGATTCCTACATGTATAGCACGATGATGGTTACAAAAAAGTTAGGAAAAAAAAAGAGGAAGAAAAAGTGTGGCCGCATCATAGTGGATGTGTGCCCCATCGATAAGTGTTATGTCCGCACATAAGATTTGAATCGCCAAACATTGAATCACGATTCTTACCATCTAGACTACTCATGCGAATAAGACCTGGACTCAAATATTTTCTACGAACGCCTAAGAATTCAAGGTCAAATCCGAAGTCGAGAAACTTCAGAAAGACTCTATATATTATAATTTCAATGTTTTATACATTTAATGATGTTGATTACGTTTACCATGCGTTTTCAAAGCCCTCCCCTTCGTTCTATGTCTGTCCCTATTGTACTTTTATTATACGTTATATAACATATGGGGTAAAAGGGTACATTAATTTTGTTCATCATAATTCGAGTAGATCCTCATTTTACCATGTTGTTTACAAAACTATATATACAGCAATAAGAACGATAACGGTATGTGATAGCAAATAGTTAAGAAATTTACATTCGACTTTAATCGAAACTTTTGTATGCATCAACTTTACTTAAAAAAAAAAAGAACGTATAAAGAGGAAAAATGAAATTTCCATGCTCTATAATACTGGACGTTGATAGCAAATCTTTATTATCTTCGCGCAGGTACTGTAAGACTATTCTTGCAATAGAAGTAGAATTTTGTGTCTTTGCGTCGTGTATAGTTTATGAATAATGAGCAAAAAATTAGCTTTTGTTTTTCTTTTCTGTAAACAACACAAATGTTGTCAGTTTGTGTTGACTTGTGGATTTCTCCTTTCATCAATTTCGTCTGCTTTTAATACACAACTATGTGTGTGACCTTCCAATATTTTGCCCAATTTGAAGTCGGTATCTTAATTTTTTCGACAGGTACAATGTTTACCAAGCACATCTTCTCCGAGGGAGTAACGGACTGGCCTAAATTGATTCAGAATTAAATATTGATCAAGAATATATATGCATATATAAATATGTAACAACAAATAAATGTCTCAAGCATATATAGATTCGCCGTCGTTCTACACTTACTTGTCATCTTACGAATATATTGAGTGACATTTTATATACAAATTTATTTATATTCATATAAATAATTTGACAGAATCTTATGGACAAAAGTGGAAAATAAACATCATATGCACGTAATCTGACTTATCTTCATATATGTTTTCTTAGTTATTGTAAGTGAATCCATGGGCATTTGTTAAATGCTTTTTGCATATGCATTATAAACGATTTGTAAAAAATTTAATATATCGTTTTAATGGGAAGAATAGCAATAAATCTACTAACGCATTTTAGAAAAACAAATGTCATAACGAATATGATATATTTCGTAACTTTAAAACATATAAAATATAACCTTTGTCCTAAAAAATGACTATTTGTTTTCTCGTACAGACGCCGTAAGCGTTATTGCGAGGAATTGTTTATACAAACTCATAAAACATCATTTGCAATGATAAAAATAATACTTTTATCGTTGTGCTACCACTACTCAGTCAACGTAAAATATTGCTCCATTAAAAGTAATGCTATTATTTCATGAAACGCATTGTCGCATAAGATGACGGAAATATATATTAAAGAAAAATGATTCGTCCTTAGTGAGATATGGTGAAAGCGTGAAAAATTATATATTATAAACACATACGTTATATGTCTTTGCTCTGCGTAGTTGTTTGGAATAAGATTTGTTTGCAGAAAAAATATTTAGAGATACAAATTTCCGAGAACACACAAAATCTCATTGATAATAATGGCTTTTATGTACGTATATAAAATTCCTATTCAATAAAGAAAAACTTTAATAAAAACATGTAAGAACAGTGTAGTAACACACTAACCACCCTAAGACCACCCTACACCACCTTCATATCGAGAAGTAGTAGAAAACTCGGCCCGATGCGAATCATTTTCAATATCGTTCGTTCGTATCGCCAAAAAGTAGCAAACGTTGTGAAAATATCTCAAAAATTGCCACCTATGGGTTGAAAGCAAGAAAGACAGACGGATAGAGGAATAGGCAAGCTTTGATAGATTCAGAATTATTTCATCAGATGGTGAAACGTGGATCTACTTCAAGTGCACACAATTTTAATGTACCCTTGTATGGCAAGTAGTATAAGATGTAATAAAATAATAAAAATACTCTCAATACTTTCTCCCCGGATTTCATATTGTATCTTTATTTTTTTATGACAAATCTAATAAAGTATACACACTAAGTCGATTAATTAAGAAGTTTTTGGCCGTATGTACGCTTCTTTCTTCCCATGTGATCATTAAAACAATTGTTTACTTATCTTCTCTTCTTCGATACTCTTATTGGTTTCACAAAGTCCATATAAAAAAAAAAAAAAAAAAAAAAAAAAAAAAAAAAACAGTTAAATTTTCCACATGATTGCTCCTTCCGTATGTGTTTGAAATGTGCTGCATATGAAGCTGGATAGAGAAGAAAGAATTGAAGAAAAAAATGCTTCAATTCTTTTCGTTGACATTTGCATGACCGAATTTAATTAGTTTGTTATCGGATCAATTCACTTGAATTCACATTTCGCTAATCTACATTTAAACAATAAAAGCATTTTATTTGATAATTATCCTGGTCGTCTGGTTTATTTGTCTCATATAATTATTGCAAGAATTTTTTGACAAAAAGTAACTATGTTTTGTTTAATTACTTATTCGAGCTTAAAGCATTTTAAGCGAGCACTTAATTGGTATGCGTTAAATGCGCCCTTTATCTGTAACCGAGTACAAATGATTTTGCGAAACATTACTGACGAGGATAAGCAAGCATTGGTGTTCTATTAAAATATATTTTAACGACGGATATGTATTTTTAACGGATACGTATGCTAACGAATTTTGTTAAATTTTCTCAGTTACGTACGCACATAGCTTTTTTGTTCACTCATTTGTAAATATAGTTTTAATGTCTTGTTAAGCATATAATTCGAACCCCGTGGCACAATGCATGTGAGTGCGAGATATTTACCTTAAAAAGTGAATGAAATAAAATTCAATCGTCAACCATCATTATCACGGGTAATATTTTTCTTATGCACAAATACGTAGATTAGTATTTGCATCTAATTCGAAAAGAAGTGTGAATTAATACTGATTTCTTTGCGAACATTGTCATATTGCAATTCTAATCAAGTCTACTGATTTGTTTGTCCTTTTCTTTCGGTTTAAATAGATCTTAGCTTCTATTGCCACTTAACTTTATATCCATGTGCAACATTTTGTCGACACTAGATCGTTTTTGTTGCACGATGTTGCGCCATTCAGAGGACGGTTCTCTGTGCGTATGTAAATACGGGAGGTGAATGATCCATAAATGAATGACTTTACCGAGCCAATATTCACTAAAGCTACTGCACTGGAAATTAAAGCAGAGCAAGAGCCCTCTTAATGGATAATGTTCCGTTGTTAGTGCGTATAAGTAATTTTCTCGAAAATATTTGCGAAAAACAATTTAATGCATTGGAATAAATTGATTTACATATGCTTGCACATTTATTAACGTATATTAAAAAAAGGTTTTAAATAATTATTTTAAAAAAAAATTGCAACGTAGCGGCTTTGACAAAAGCAACATCTTTTTTTTTTACAGCGCCCTCTTGCTGGTACTGTGATCACGTTTCGTGTTAATCTTTGCTTATGCGTACACCGTAATTTTTACGCCACGTGTACTATTTTCAGTACACGATATGGTGGATAGTCAGAATTCTTATTAAATATTTAACCTAACTAGCATTTATCAAATTAAAAGTACGAAGTAAAGAGTCTACTAATGACTGAAATATTGTATCGGCACCGCGCGTGTTCTATTGTCGGCGCACGCCTCAAACAGCACTGGGAACATTATTACATCGCGTAAAACAGTTAATATTTAGATTCTTATGTCCTAATTTGAAAATTGGGTTCGGTGTACCATTGCCCCTGATCGTGTACTGAAAACGTTGCATGTGTAAGGGAAAGCGTTTATTTACTTCAATTCTTTAACACTCCATTCTCTAGTCATGCACATAGAATTTTTTTTAAATATAAATGAAGAAGAAAATGTCTTCGATTTTAGTAAAAAAATTTTTAACCTCTAAAAAAAACTGTCAAAAAGTAATCGGAACCAATTCAAAAAATTCTTTATGCTTCACTAGAGGACGGTATTGTGAAAATAAAGTTACAATTTGAAGTTAATCAGTTGAAAATTCAAGTACGATAATAATAGCAGGGCGATCAGGAGAAACTTACTTTCAAAAAAAATGTAATAAATGCTTTAAGTAGTGATAGTTTTTTATTATTTATGCGAGGGCCAATTGGGAAAGCCTTGAGAACAAGGCAAATAAACTCTAAGAAATTCGTTACAGTAGATCTTCCTTTCCGAAAGCCATGCTGGAATGGAAAATTATAAGATTCAGTAGTAAAAGCTAAATACTGAGTAACAATTCGCACAAACAATTTAGGTAAGACACTCAATTTGGGGATTCCTCGAGAGTTGTCAACATTTTAATAACTTTTACGTAATAACTTCACTTGAAAAATAGACTTTGTGAGCAGAAGAAAAAAAGGTACCTTTCACCCTTCGCAGACTATGTGAAAAGCAACAACTGGCCGAACAGCGTAAGTGTGATTTATATGAGGTTATCATAAATAAGAAATTCCAGACCATTAAACATACATAGAATCAAAAAGGATATATGGATGCATTTCATTTGATCCAGTATGCCCTCATAAGTCGGACGATGAAAGTATTTGGAAAAACAAAGTTCTTAAAATAACAAGAAGATGACATTATAAAATGTTCTTCCAGACTATTTACAAATGCGAGAAGACATCAGGAGATTTTTCCTTTTTATGGCTATCGCCGAAGGATGAGGGGTGTACTCATTTTGTGAAAACGTTTGCAACGCTCAGAAGGAAGCACCACAGACCGCATCAAGTATATATATTCTTGATCAGCATCAAATTCTAAGTCGATTTAAGCATTGCCGTCTGCGTAATGTCTGTTGCAGGCATCGATTTCAAAATTGGCAGAAACATTGGAAGTTATGGTATGCAGTTTGGTATTAAAAACGGGTGAAATCTATCAAAGTACACGCCTACAGCACCATGAAAACTGAAAACAACTCTGCTTTTCAAGAGGAGTAACAAATTGGTTTTTTGATCATTACTCATAAATTATATCAAATACATGTACAAAAATTTGAACGCATATTCTATGGGGCATGTTGTAGCATGTGTACAGAATCTTCAAAAAAAAGTGTCAAAAACCTTATAAAGTATCCAATTTCTCTGCCAGCTTCAAATTTGGAAGGCATCTAAACCTATTCGTCTGTTCCTCTGTCCATCTATCTGTCTGCGCAACTGTGTAGTATTTAAGATAGACATTCGCCCATTAGCGAAAATGCAGATATCGCCGATATCGATATATGTGGGAATTGAAAACTTCTATTTTGGAAATAGAAAAAATGAGCCACACCTGTCCGATATTAAAGTTCTTTTCCCCGTTTTTCAATCTTAAAAGGTTCCGCCGCAACCGAATACTTACTTTTTTTACCTAACATTTCTTTCATTTAAGTTTTAGTTTCTTTTTTCCCCTTGGCGTTTCTTGCGTCCTGCTTTATGATTTTGCGTCGCGATACTTATTCTGTTTTCATTTACAAATCCACGAAAATTTGGAAAGAGTAAATGCATTATAGTTTAGTGTTGTTTTTGTTGAACATTTGTTTTGTTTTGTGAAGAATGATGTTACCATAATGGTTAGTTGTGCTTCATTAGCCTGAAAATATGCAGAATAAATTATTTGTATTTGTATTTGTAATGAATGAGATAAGAAAATGTCTGCTTATGTGCATAGAAAACACATTGTATATAATAAATATGCAAATATAACTGTATATGATTTTGTACACGTTTCTTCAATTACTACGGAAAAAGAGAAGACAATGAGGAGAGAAAGAGAAAGAAAAATAGAGAGTGGAAGAAAGATGAAATTCCTTTATATATCTTTTCGCTATAACGCCTCCGGGCATGTGACTATATCCGCATCAATGTGTCTGCTTGTCTGCGCACACACGCATATATATACAAATAAAATTTTATTATTACACACAAAAGTAACTTTTGTAGTTATAAAGAAATGAAAACAAAAACAAAAGGCAAAAGAAAGAACATAAACGTAGTTTCTGTGCGTTTGTCTGTTTTTGACAAACTAAAAGCTTACAAAGAAGAAGGCAGAAGCATCAGAAGGAATTTCCAGATGGTTGTAAACTATTTCCCAAAGATCTAAGATGGCTGTTAAGGGGAGGGGGAGTTTTCAGAAAGTTTGTTTTTTATTCATTTTTTTCTAAAATAATAAAATTCAAATAAAAAGACGTATGTGTGTGAGTGTGACTACATCTTTCAGATATTGTAGTAAGTGTTGTTTAAAAGAGCCCTTGAGAGACCTTTTGAAAATAAGTTTTGTTTGAAAGTTAACAGAACCAAGAATTTTCTTTCATTCGTTCCCTTTCCATTAAAACGGAAAGGTTGACAGGTTATCCATAATAAAATAATATCTCCTAGGTATCACATACACCTATTACTGTTTATTTAAATATCATTTTACAAAATGTACACAAAAATTTATGCGAAAATTCGGTCATCGGTCTTTATAGCATCTATAAATCACAACTGTGTGTTTGTGTGAGTGGCTGTTTGAATGCGATATGTGCCACTTGTTGTTCTACTTTATGATTTCTTTTGTTTACATTTCAACATTGTTGCATAATGAAAGAAGGCTTCCTTTCTACTACGTAGTGGACATGTAACACATTCTCTCCACAACAGTGAGGACAAGTTAAATGAACAAAAGGCATAATTAAAATGTCATATTCTGTTTTCTTCAGCATCATAAGGTAAAGCGGAAGAATAAAATTGAAAGTGAATTATTTACCGACATGAAGACAGCCCATTGAGATGACCCACATTTTATAAGGTGCGTGTCTTCGCTTAAAATATCTTTGCTAATTTACGATTTATCACCAAATGCGAGACAAACATATTAAATAAGTATTCAAATTAAACATAATTGACAAACGTGCACATATAAAACAAACTAAGCCTTTATTTACGAACAATAAGTTATTGCTACTAAATCCCATGTAAAATTGCAGTACAAATACTGAAAAAATTAAATGTCCGAATCGTGTTATAATTTTCAGAGACATTACGCGACTATCGGTTTTTGATATGTCGCGAAAAATGCGTAAACCTATCATAAATACCTTATTTCATTACCATTTCCCGGGTTTAGCACCGTCAAAATCGCTCAAACATGCCTTCTCCGTACACCTGAGAAAATAAATTAGTTGTGAAAAATTCTAACGAATTTCCTCAAGTACAGATTTTTGATCTATCTATCCGAAAAGAAGGCAAATTTATTTATAAAAAAATGTTCATATGGACATAGCAAAAATAAAGACTGCCAAGCATGGAAAAATCAAAGGTTGAAAAATTTTACGTGTGCGCTTACATACAAATGCTTAAGCAAACGTACCCACAATCGCAGACAACTATTTCTGCTTTAGCGCGAATACACTCACGCGCAGATCCACCAAAAACGTCATAGTGTAGCATGCACATTTTAATAAAGTAGGGTTACGCATACTTGTCGTACAAATTTCAATAAATATTCTCATTTGAGTTCTTTACTCTCTCTCTTACGATCGTCTCAATATTGATTGCTTTTATCGGATGACTTCTTGTAAATCTAATAATTTTACTGCGCAAATATTGTTAGCGTAATATCCTATCTTATATATATAATGGTTTTGCTTGTGTATGTAGAAAAAATCAGGTTTGTGACGAATTTGGCGGTGATGGGCGGGGGTCAGGGTAATCGAAGTTAGGTTTTCTTAATAGGTTTTAGCGTACTTGAGGAAATTCGTTAAAACTTTTTATAAGTAGTTTAGTGTATTGTAACTTTCCTACAATAATACAAATGCACTCACTATATATAGTAAATAGTAGCAATTAACTTTTTTTTAAATTTGTTATCACATTTCTCTATGATTTCTTCTTTTATTTATGCTTGATTTCTATTTTGCTTATCAATTTACTTAGCAGTGATGCAAACCAACTGTAAAGATAGCCCACTTTTTAGCAAAGACAAAAATGTGGGCTACGTACAGTGGGCTATCTTCATGCCAGTAATTATTTGCAGTTTTGATGGAATCTCCCAAATCGTCGTCACTCACTTGTTATCAGATTTTTTAAATAAACGTATTTCGAAATTAAGAAAAAGTAAATTTTATTGAAAATGACGCAATAGTATTGCGATCGTCATCTGTAATGTAAGCGTAGACATATCAATGAAAAAACTGCTAACCAAATACACGCCAGAACTATCGGCTTTCAACTTGTTTTCAATTTATTCGCATTTGGGGGGAGAATATGCTAAATGGTCTTACAATCAATGGGAAATAAATTGGAAATAAATTGAAAGTAGAACTATATCGTCCCTTGTGGTCGCATTATTAAATCGGTTGGTACCATTTGTGAACAGGTGTTTCAAAGTAATAGGCAAATATATGAAAATTATGTTGAACTTTTCCCGAGGTTCTTTCAGTTTCTTTTTTCATATATAGATCTTGGCCTGTTTTCAACCTCACATTCTTAAGCGGATGTTAGATAAGCGGGGAGTGTTATGTAAAATAAATTTGTATATAGAAAACGAAGGATCGAACAATTCTTCACAACATATAGCAAATGCATGAGTTGAGGATATTTTTTTTCCACAATTTATTAAATTAATTGGTCCTTGGATTTCATCAAGGATAACAAGAGGTATTTAGCAACTATCTTGTTATATTTTGCAATTGAAACCTAAGTTTGTTTTTGATCTCAGATCAGATGATTGGAATTTACGCCGAAATATATGAAGTGAAACTTAGCAAATCGTTCTGTGAGTAATGCTTCGAAATAATAGAAAAGTTTTGAATTGAATTACATTACATTTGAGAACATAATAAACGGAAGAGAAAAATTGCCGAAACAACTTTTTAGACAAGAATCATTGAAATAAAATGAATCTCACTCAGCAGATTTTACTTAAATCTTTTTCCCTTGTTTTCCCTTCTTTTCACATCCTTTAAAATGGTTTCAAGACGATTAAACTCCAGCCATACCATTACATGCTAAACATTCAACGCTAACTTGACGTACTTTTATAGTTTTATGGCGTGAGGAGAGTGGGGTGGGAGGGGGACAACACTTCACTCGAAAACGTATGTAAGACAATCGAGTAAAATCTCGTTTTGCTTTAATACTAGGTATTGTAACAGTAAGCAGCTTTTCTCGAAACATTGTATAAACATTTTCATATAACAGAAACATGAGATGAAAATCATTTTTTGCTTCTTCGTTTCTAACGATTTGTTCCAGTCAATTGAATCGTCCGACCGTAAAGTTATTTAATAGTTTGGTAAAGTATATGACACCAATGCAGCACAAGACGTTAACAAATGCTTTTTCCCAGCAGCAGTATATGCGAAGAGTAGCGGTAAAGAACGAAATTGAAATAAAACAAAGCGAAAAGGATAAAAAGATTGCTGTCTTTCTGTGCTCTGGGTCATATTTGAACCGTTGATCGCACAAATCGATGAACTTCACTTTTTCAACATCGCTTTTTAAATTTAAGCGTCAAAGCACTTGGTATAGTCATAACTTTTTATAGATATTATAACGTCCCTCAGTAATATCGATTAACAGCATTAAACGACAAAACTTTTTTGCCAATGGAATTATAAATAATTTATTTTAGAGGTCAATTTGATTAACTCCATACTCCAATGTAAATCGTAGCAATAATTCAAATGCATTAGCAAATGCTCAGTGATAATGATAAATTTTTTAGTTTTTGAAGTCTGTCTGAAATTTAAATTAAATAAATTAATTCGTCACTGGCGGATTGCCGCAGAAGAAAATATTTGTATTCGCTTTAAAGAAATAAATATTATACCGTTATAATCAAGATAAGTGAGTGCAATAACAATATCGATGCGTGAAAACAGTGACTTATCTGATGTCTCTTCCATACCATTCGTCAACACAAAGTCTGGCTCAAGAAATGTTCTTCGGATTTATCTGTTTGCAACAGTAAACAAATATGAACAAACACATTGATTAGTAGGAAAAGAAGTTGGAATCCTGATAATTGGGCTTGAAATTTACGAAAGCAAAAAAAACCCAAAAGTTTGGTATATAGGAATAAAGGAGGAAATTTAATGTCTGTAAAAGACAATTTTCGATGTAATATGTAGATGTTGTCAGAAGTGCAATCAAACAATTCTTTCGGATGAGAGACAGGGAAAGGCTGCCATGAAGGCATTTTATAGTTTGCATAATCAAGTTGATCAAGATTTTTTCTTAAGAGCTTATATTAAAATGAAAGAAGTAAGAAGACGGAGCCCCACGAATAACACTAAAGAACTAAAACATGATATTCCCTTTTGCAAAAAATAGTTTAGGGACCATTATCAGTTGAGGGACGAGCGAATACACAAATGCTGTTCTAAAGAGCAAGTTACATTCTTGGCCGATCAGCACAAAGATCGTGTTGCAAGTAATAAACTGGATGACGCACATACGTAACGTATAAAGTCTCTGCCAGCCACTGCACTAGAGCTCATAATCCAAGACGAATATATTTAAATTCTGACTTACATATTAGGAAAATATATGATCTATATCGGACACAATGTGAAAAGGAAAACGCATAGTGTCAATAAAGGCAATATATTACTACAAGGTATTCTCTAGAAAATTTTATTTCCATTTTGAACAATCATCCAAGGATACTCGTCAAGCTTGTGATTCTTTGCAAATACAAATTCAATCTTCAGACGGCGAGAGAATTAAGACGATAGAGAGGCTCGTAGTCACCAAGATTTCTTTCCAACAAAACCTATAGAAAGTTTAGTCATTAAAAGAGAGGCAATAGTTACAGGGTTTCCAGTAAATTGACTTAAATTGCGCTGGATAAAGTTAGAAATATTGAGACGCGGCCTTGTAAAATTCGAAGGCGACTATAATAAGGAATCAGAATATAATGGAATTATTATAGGTAAATCGGAAGCAGGTAGACCACAGACTAAATTTGGACTGTGACAAGAGAGAAAAAGGAAAGACATGATGGACCTGCTAATAAAGTACACTCCTCCTGTTAAACGTGATTACCATAAAAACTTGACAAAAAATCGAAATGATTAGTCCTCACATACACATCTGATGAAGAAGCCATCATTTATATTGCTGATAAAATAATCACAAATAATTATATTATAACGACAATCTTCATATTTGTTTTTATGGAATATTTGTAAAAAAATATATAATAATTAACTTTTCCTGTAATAAAAAACGACGTCAAAATTTAAACACTGAATTTAACTTTATTAGCTAAATCGATTAACTTCATCGGTTAGATGAAAATTGTAGCATTACTAACGATTCTTCCTTAGCCATTCTATTTTTTTTTGATTTTATATATCGTTAGATGAAATCTGCATATGTACCTTTAATTCTACAATATTTACTTGAATTGTGTAGTAACATTATTTCATTGCATTTCTCAATTATTGCTTTAATGAAGTTAAACGATTTGTTCAACGCATGGCTCATTTTCATTTTACTTGCATAAAGCGTATTATGATATATCATAAAATATCATAATAATCTAATAAAAACAGTGATAGACATAACAATAATCGTGTAACTTGAATTCTTACATATAACTAACACGCATATTTTCTTGTGTAGTCATTATTGCTGAAAATAAAAACAAATTCCATTTTATCTCCACGTATTTGAGATAATATCGTTGTGCGTAGCTTGTAATTCTATGCTGTTTTATATGAATAATGTACGTTATTATTGTGCTCTTGTATCGCATGCGATAGAAATTTAATTGCGTTTCCATGGATTCCATTCAATGAGAATTTTCTCATTCATGATTTGTTTACAGACGCTTCGAGTTTTTTTGTTTTCAGCTTACTTTTCCATTTTAATCTTGCCAAAGATACTTTGTTTTGTATCCATTACTGGAAGGTGTGATTTTATTTTGTTCAGATAAATTCCATAAAATATTTATATGAAAGATTGATCAAATGTAATCTTCTTACCGCGTGTAGCCAGTCATATTCAAGTTTTCATCTGAAATGAAGAAGATAAACACAAGATAGATTCTATATTCCAGCATATCTGATCTCTGAAATCATGCGAAAATCTATTCATTCGGACTGCGTGTATTTCAAGATATAGTTGATTTTTGCACTTAGCTTGACAAGACGCATAAGAACAAATTGAAGACAAATTTCAAAACTTTAACCCCAATTTCAACAGATGGAACTGTAGCCAGACATGACTAAATCGATCTCACTATTCACCCGGGGCTTTATGGATGCTGCAGTACATCTTTTAAGGCATTGCAAACATTTGGCAATGGTAAGTGAATATCTTGTAGCGTATATAAGAACGTAAGAAGAAAAATGTGTTTCCCACATTACGAATTTTGAAAGTGTCAGTCAGTAAGTCAGTTTTTAAAAATGATATAAATCGTGACAATTCATTTATTAAAGAGAATTATATTTAACGATAGATGAAATGCGCCTGGGTTGTCGAGCAGGCAAAGGATATTGACTAAGAACTCAATGGTCGTGAGTTCAAATCTCAAGTATGGCAGAGCCATCAATAAAGCCGATTGGCTGCGTTACTTGTCTTTAAATCTTTAGTCTTTAGTCTCTGGCTAAATTCATAATAATAATAATTATGAATAGACGAGACTCTACCTTGAATTTTATGGCATAGAAGGTTCAAATGCAAAGAAGCAGTTGCATGGTTCTGTCTATAAGCTAATCAATTGATGATTTGAACCTATTTAATAGTATTTGGTAAGCACTTAATGAACTCTTTGTTTAATATTTTTGGCGGCGAGAATTAAAAACCAAAATAAAACTAACCAACTAGACGGCCGATAGTCATTTATATTAGAGTTTGGCAACTCTGCGCGCGTTGTAGTCGTACTGTTCTACTTTGTGCGAAGAAGCTTTGCAATTTCTTTTTCGTATCTGATTGCTTTATAGCTTTATAGCTTTATACGCGTTTAAAGAATCATTAAATTTGGTTTTTGCGACCAGTACTTGCTCTCTGCAATAAGTCTCCTTCTTGTTTTTTTTTTTTGTTTTTTTCTTTTTTTTTTTTTTTTTTTTTTTTTTTTTGCGTGTTTACAGTTTTTTCTTTTGGTTTGCTCTTTATTTACTGTGTACTGTGTATTTCACCTCCACCTTCGCCCAAATCTGATTCGTTGACTCATGTGAATGCTCCATTCTTTTCTAAAAATAACTTTAGCGTTTCCGGTATCGTCGAGTTGGCCGGTAATAAAAAAGTTACAAATAACCTGGGAAGTCCTCCCATGAATTTCCTACTCCTCCCGAGAGTTGAATTTATTGCCATTCGGGCGAAAAATTGCCAATAAACAGTTATACGTAACGTGCTCCTATATTCCCCCAAATGCGTGCGCATATCTCTATTTATAACAAACATGCTGCCTTCATTTGTGATGTGATCGAAAAGTGTAAACCTACTGATATAGTCATAGCGTTGGGAGGCTTCAATTCGTCACGAGTCACTTGGTGTCACAGTGATAGTTCCGGCTGTAGGGTCCCCACTTCAACATCTGATAAAAGCTATTGTGTTTTTCAATGAATTACTTGATCCTATTTTATTTTAATACAACCGTACTCCTAATGGTAATGGCGGACTGCTAGACCTTTGTTTTGCCAATTTCCCGGAGGTAGTTGGAAATCGCTGTCCTCCTTTTAGTTTATCTGAGGATCCCTATCATCCAGCCATTTGTATTTCCTTTCTTTGCAAGAGTCATGCTTACGACTATTTCGCCTATTCTGCTGCAAGGCATAGATTTAGTTACCTTAACCACCAATGCTATTGCAGATACCTTCAGTTGATAAAATCCTCACTGCTTGTTAAGCGTAGATATTTTTTTAAGTTTGTCAACTCCAAAGAAAAATCTCCATATATCCCTCGCATGTTTCTTTCAATGCTCGGCCATCCTCTGATGATATTGAAATTTCAATCTTTTTACTGAATATTTCAACGAAATTTTTCAACTGCTGATTCGAATTTAACTGTAAGCTATCCGTTGATCTGTTCATCGGTGTAGGGGTTCCATTCGATCAAAGATTACGCTTTAATTTGCACATTAAGCTCGCTCTGTCTCTTGAGGCCCGTGCTTGGTTTCATTAACAGGTGGTCTCAAGCGCTGAAGGGTGCTTACATTACAAAAAGCTATATATGTACTTGAATATGTCTCTGTTGTGTGGTCTCCTGCCAATAGGTGCTATGTATATTCAATGGAATCAATTCAAAAGCAAACCTTGCTGTTTTCCTTACGAATTTGGATTAGGACCTGCTTGTTTCTCTTCCTCCTTATGAAAATAGGTTGCTTCTGTTATCCATACCGTCAGTTGAGAAACGTAGATTTATTTTTGATGTTTCCTTCTTAATTAAGTTAATTAATGGTGCTATCGATTCGTCCACACTACTTGGTGAGGTAAGCTTTAATGTCCCTCACCGGCTCCCTAGGCACTTTATGTTCAGTAAGTTGACTCAATGCAAATATAATTATGAGCTGTTTAGCCCGTTTAGAGTTGTTGGCAGAAACTTAAACAATGTCTATCACTTAATCTTTAAAGTCTATCAAAGCAGCTTTGCTTAATACGCGCGATTCGCTTATGTCGTATATAAACTAACTTTTTAGCTTAACATATCGCTATGGTTCGAAAATTAACTTGCAATAGTTTAGGGATTCACTTGCAATTTGGTTCTTGACTGGTTGTGAGTGTGTCTCTGTGCTGGTTTTGTACATGCTTTTTTGTTTTTTTTTTCTTTCTTATTTATTTATATATGAATTATTATTTTTATTCATATTTTTTTTTTCTTTACTTCTTCTTATATACTTTATAACGATTTCTAATATTAATTAATATAAGATTTACTTCTGAGAATCAATTGAATTTGACTTTTATTTTATTTTAGTTGAGTTTCGTATGTAAGTAAATAAAAAATAAATAAACAAATATCGTTACAATGCAGAGGCTTTGAAATCGGGGTAAATCGAATAAGTTTTTCAAGAAACCCACACATTTTCGAATGGTATAACTTAATGGACGAACAAACCGAAAGTTGACTCTAGAAAAATCACCTGTTTTGCTAGGCTGTTATACAGGATATATAATATCCTAACATAGTATAAATAATACTTACGGAAAAGTTAAATTCAAATAATACCCAACAAAATCTGTATAAATGTGTTCCTATATATAAAATATATAATTTAGCATAAATACATGTAGACATGTGTGCGTGTATTGTGTATATTTTGACAACGCTTGGGCAAAACATAATGTGTGTGTATAGAAAACAAAAAAAAAAAAACAAAAAAAAAAATGTATTTATAGATTTCTTGCAGTTCGCAGTGCAACTCATTCGAGCATAAATTTTAACTCTTTAGAATTTATGTCAAAGGTTTCCCTGTAAACGAGAATGTCATTGAAATTCAAAAAATTTACATTTTCTCTACACTAACAAAACGTTATTGTTTTTGTGTACTGACATAAATTGTAAAGGTTGGTATCGTTTAAAAATATCCAGAGAAAAAACAAATTTGAATTTATATCCAAATAGAAGATTAAAGTTTTCAAACTAAGCAACGGGATACCAAACTTTGTTGCTAGCAATTAAAAATAACACAAATTTGTATCTGCCGTGGATGGTATTATGTCTTCAGTTATTATATATCAAATCACCTATAGAGAATGATTTAGTTACTATGAGATCAATGTGATTCGTTTCCTAACTCAATAGAAAATTTTGCTGGAGACAAGAATAACCGACCACATTGAGAAGATCGTTTAGTTATATAGAAATATAAGTAATCGTCGCCCTCCCATTTTTGCTGCGCTAATATCAGTGAATTCTTATTTTCATTCGATAAAACCAAATCGTCCCCCCATGTAAGAGTCATCTAGAAAATTTTAACGAGGATAAGTGAACTAACGTATTAGAAAAAGTTGTGTGTAGTATGTAAGCGTTGGATTTGTCCGGCTATACCGTCTGCATTTTTTTTTTTTTTTTTTTGCTATATTGTAGGAATTTCCTTACGTGCGCGTGATTTCTATCGCTGAAAAAAAATATTAAATTCAATGATTTATTTAACCGGGGATCTATCTTGTCATAAGCTATAGAATATGTAATGAAGCGTACAATGTACGCTAGTGTTGTCAATGACTGGCAGTGTAGACATAAGACGGATTGTAGCCCTATTTATATTTTATTCACATTACGAGATTATTCTGTCGTACTTAGCTTTTCATCGAATGAATTACCCAATTGACTTGAACTTTCGGTTTTTGTAGATCAACTACCAATTAAAGTAGACCCTACGTTGGGAAATATCAGCAATTCGTCTCGCTTGCCGTAGCTAACTTTCAGCTCACTGTGGCGAGCGGATGGCTTTATATATAAGCCTGCCCTCAGGTGTAATATTTCCTTAAGGTGCAAGTCATTTACATATGCTGGGGACATCCGGATTGTGCTTACAATTAGTATACGTACTCCCCGCTTAATTCAATTCAGCCTCAATTGCTCTATTTAAGGAACAACTCAACATGGAAGTCCTAAAATTATTTTTGTGTTGGGAGAGACACGAGCATTTTCATTACATTTAAGAAATTGTTGCCCAGGGAGACTGACAATTAAATACCCTACATCATCTTACTTTCAACATAGGGCGTTGTATGTGGATTGCTCGTAACAATGGTCCGATTCAATTTATTTTCAACAGGATTCTTGATTTCGTATAAAATAAATTTGTTAAGAGAGCGCACGTTATAGCATATTAAAAACGTGTTATTATGTAAATGAAAACTGGAGGGTAAAATTCAAATTTTCAAATTTTCTTAGCTAGGGACAAACATACGGAGCACTTTAAACGATTGTTAGCTTTCTTCCATTTTTTCTTTTTGTGTTTCATTTATGATTTCGTTAGATGACAATTTTTACGAAAACTAATCTTTTTGTTGAATAACTGGCAAACTGCTTTATTTTACTATCAAAAAACCGAGCTATTTTGTCTATGCCAACAGAAATGTGACTTCTTGCCGTATATGCTTTATGTGACTTTCACGAATGAAGTGCTCTTAATTATTAATGCTGCTGCACTTGACAACCGCCGTCAGTCAGATGCGTGCAGCGCTGTTATATATCATACATTCATATATATGTGTATAACGTTGTCTCATAAAGTATATAGCATATAATATATATAGTACACGCTAGATACTTTTATTTAAGTTTTAATTATTAAGTAGGATTCTCTCTTTGCCCCTCCGTAGCCAGGCTGCGCGTTCTATAGATAATAATTTTTGATATTATAAAAAGAAAAAAAAGCTTATTGTGTCAAGCAAAATGATATCACAAAACATTACACGCCTGGTTTGTTTTCCTTTTTGTTATCAGAAGAGGATTTCTTCCATTTTATAATACGCGTCACCAAAGGTCGGGTAGGTATCTCGCTATTATTCTGCTTGTAAAATCTAAAAATGTGCTGCAGAAGCCCATAAAGTAAACATACATACATACATACATACATATATCTATATATAAGCAGATTCATTGGGAATTACAGCCACCCAAATGTTTGCTCGATAAGATCTCATGGTCGCAAAAACTCAGAACGGAAACTCGAACTGCGCGCACACATCCTTAGGTAATGAAAACAAACTACATATTCAAAAATATGCGTGATATGTTTCAAATCACGCCTACATTTATTTGGAAAAAAAATGAAAACTATTAGCGAACAGAAATTTTGTAGCTTGTGTCGCGACTAACTTCAAATCTAACGCAGTGAAAAACTTGATAGGAATATTTTCTGCGACTGCGTATGTATGAATAAAACATAAACCTGGATGGATGTTTGCGATAATTAACGAAAAGATTTTGTACGGCTTTTTGAGACTATCCCCTCCATGCCCACGGTGCAAATATTCTATTATTTGTTTGCTTTCAAAACATTGTTCAAATTATATTTAAAAAATTACTCAAGCTTTGAGGAAAAAAAAACCGCTAAGATAATTAATTATATTCAGCTTTGATAGAATTTTTGATAATCACAATTTTAAATTTGGGACCGGGTGGATCGATTTTTCAAAGATGATCGAGGACGAATTCAAGACGAAAACTTATGCATCGCTTGGATGAAGTCATTTGCTAGAAGCGATCAGCTTTATGGACAAACAGCTATTGGTTCTTGCATCACGACAATGATGCTTTTCAGGTATCATTGGTTCTTCTCGAGAACATTACGAGAAAACCTCGACCTATATAATTCCACAATTACCGATTTCGATTTATTTAATATCACGCGACTCTCAGCAGGTCAGTAAACTCAAAAGGCAGCTTAGCGTACAGGGCTTCGATCCGATTGAAAAGCTAAAAACCGAATCGAAATAAGTATTTAAGGCCTTCACGGGAGAAAACTTCTTTGATCGTTTCAAGGATTAGCAAAAACATTCCCAAAGTGCATTGTATCGCACAGGGAGTACTTTGAAGGCCATGAAATTGGTTTGAGAGAATAAATTTTTTCCATTTTACGAACAAACTTATAACTTAATATATATTTTAATTATCGTAGTTTATAAAAGTCAACAAAAGCAAAATATTTCAATTTTCACAATTTAATGCTGAATACCATAATAATTTAGCAACTGCAAGCTAACATTATCCCTTTGACATAATTTTGAAGAATTGCAAAGTCACTTGGGTGTATTGTTTTAAGTAGGCATGCGTTTTTATTTGTTTTTGATTACATCATAGTGTAAGGATATAATGTATAATAATAAATAGCAACAAAGTAATAATAAATAATATAACAAAAAGTCGACTTAATACATCCACACAAGATCTATTATTCTTGATTTGAACTCAGTCAATACAAAGGCAAAAAACGTTATCCATAGCTCGTAGCGAATAATGGCCGCCGATTTTCTTGAAATTCAGATAAATTTTCAGAAAAGCGTTGGGCTTCGTGCGCTTGCAAAAACAAAAGCTTACGATACACAACGATCTGCAACTGCCAGAGGCGTTGCTCTAAATTATAATTTCTTGAGCCATTTAAGAGGGCGATGTAAAAATGATATCAGCTGATTAAATATTCTACAAATTTTATGGGTCGCTCTGAATTTTTTGATATTAAAACTTCACACTAAACCGAAAACAGAGTTTTTTTTTTGTCGATTTTGAAAGATGAAGGTGCACTAATTTTGTGATTTAGCTGAAATCACCCGGATATATACATCACATACGGTATGAAGTATAAAAATACTCTTGATTAATGTGAATATAAGCAAACACGAAAACAAAAGCTTACATTAAATTTCAATTAAAACAAGTAAGAAAATTAAATTCGGTCGGGACCGTTTTTTTTTACATACATCACCGTTTATCAAAAGACAAAAGAATTAAAAGAACAAATAATGCTCATGCTCTATAATATGGAGTGGGTGCAGTTGATTTTTTCTATTTCCAAAATAAGGTTTTTTTTGTATAGGCATGTGGGTGTTGTACGCGTGTGCTTCGAAAAATTCTTTTGCAATCTTGTAGGCGATATCTGCATTTTCGCGAATGTTTACCACAAGTACTGCAAATTTACGCAAACAAGTAGATGGACAGACGAACGGACCGATACGTTAAGGTGCATTTGGTGGGTTTTGGAAGCTTGTTTCCGCGTGCTATAAAGGTGTTGAAAAAATAATTCAATTTTGATACGCTACAATATTGGGTAGGTGTGGGCAATTCTTTCCATTTTTGTGCACAAATGCTACAGCATCGCCCATAAAATATGCATTCAAATTTTTGTACATTTATCTGTTTATGAGTAATTAGCAAAAACCAATTTTCCATTCTCTTTAACAAACCGACGTGTTCTTAGTTGTTGGCGTGTTCTCCAACCGATTTGGCTCATTTTTAATGCCAATCTGCGTGCAAGAACTTTCATTGCTTCCGCCGAATTTGAAGTCGATAGCTTCAATTTTGCGGCCAAGAGAATGTTTGAAACAGACAGACGAACAAACGGACTTAAATGGATTTAGAATTTGAAGCTGATCAAGGATATATATATTTTGTGAGACCTCTGATGCATCCTTCTTGCAAACGTTTTAGGTATAAAAATGACATTCACAACAGTTACAAAATATTAGAAATATTAGAAATTTTGGTAGAGTAAGTTTTTCTCATATTATTATTATTATTATTATTATTATAAATTTAGCCAGAGAATAAATTCTAAGACTAATGTCTTAAAGCACTAGCATCTAAGGCTTTCGGCTTTTATTTTTATTAATATTATTATTATTATTATTATTATTATTATTATTATTATGAAAACTCTACCGCATTTGAGATTTGAACCCACGACCATTGAATTGCTAGTCGAGACTCCTGCCTACTCGGCCACTTAGGCGGATAAGTTTTTCTCATAAAATCGTATCGTTCTTCTTTTTGTTCAAAATGTTATATTTTTGAACATTTGTGCATTAACTTACATATTAATTAATAGGTCTTTGTCATTATTATTTAAAATATCTTCTTTGTTGGGTATAATGTCAGGCTTTGATATCTCTATGCCTTGCGAAATTTACGACAATGAGAGCAGAAGATTGTAAACCATTGATAGGAGTTTTACAAAAAATACCAAATCAAAACAATATTGTAAGCTGAAGGGCAGTTGTAACGTTTCTTCCTCTAAACGGTCCCGAGTGGCGATGAGGAGTAAGACGTTGTCGACTGGACCTTTGCAGTTATGCTGATTATTTGCAAATTTTTTCTTTTTTTTTTTCAGCAAATGCTATCGCATCAGTCGCCTTCAGTTTTGTTTACCTTAAGTAAATAAGAACGAAGAACCACATTTTGCGAATTCTTCGCTCATCCACAAGTACTGTAGGCTCACTCATAAATTGTTCATGGAAATTAAAAAATTTCGCTTTTCTGCTTTTGAAAGCGCAGATGCTTATCCTTCGATTAGCCCATTTTGAATGCCTTCTCAATGTAAGGACTTCCTATATTTTGGACAAATTTGAAGTCAATATCGTGATATATGCGGCCAGCAGAACAGATATCAATTCAGGATATCATATTGATCAAGAATGTATATACGCTGCATAGCTTCGTAAAAATTACGTTCTGGGTAGTACGAGCGTTTTGAGAAAATTATAAAATATTATAATACTCCCTTTGCCAATACATATATAGGGTATAAAAAAATTAAAAGATTGGGTAACCATGTACTACTTTGTGTACCATAAAAATAAACTACGATAAACTCCACGCCTTGACGGTGACATTTGTTTACGATATTTACTTCTTGTAGCGGTCTAAAAATAGTGATTTTTGGCATTTTTTTTTTAAACGAAACAAAAGAAAATACACGCAGAAAAAAAAATATATTTGACGAAATTATTAAGTACGCATTCAAATGTTAAAAAAGCATTCGTTTTTTAAGAGCGAATATACTGTAGAAAATTCGAATAAAAACAATGAAAATTGTAAGGGTTTCTAGGTGAAACGTCTTGTAAAACCTTGTTTAGAGAAAAACCCGTTTAAACTTTGGGAATGGGTCAAAGTGGCCTTTTCTGATATAAACCTTTTTTTTTTTTTTTGTTAATTTTTACATTAGGTAAAGCCTTATATCTGCTCAATGATTATCTCAAGGATGTATTTTTATTTCGAAATGCGCATAAATTGTCTCTGTAACATATAAAATCAACATACAATCGCAGTAGAAATTCATTTGATACAAAAATTATTCTTGGAGCCCTTTGAACAGAGTCTAAACTTTCAACGCCAACATCTGTAATGAATGTTTTCGACACATTCAAGGAGGATGAAAGCATACATTAAGCTAATAAAAAAAAAAAAAAATTATTTTTCTGAAAAATTTATAGCAGTTTTCGCCTTTAAGATGAAAATGAATCCAAAGCGTTCTTTGACGCAATCGCTCCCAATAAACAACTATCATCCCCCCTAAGGCTTATTCAATTCTTGAGAGTTACTCTGTGCTGTGTGTATGATTTCTTTCATTTCTTATAGTTCAAAGTGCGCCTTTATCAACTGTTTCGTGTACGTTCAAATTCTTATATGCACATACTGCCTCCTATGTCTATATATTTATATATATATGTATACTGTGTGGTTTCTTATGGAGGTATTCTTATGATTATAAAAAAAAAAAAATGCAAAGTATATCATTACATTCTTGTAAATGTGTCTGCATATGTGTTAACGTATGCAAGCATATACCGCAAGTCTTAGAAATAACTGTAAAGTGTCTATAGAAACTAGTTCAAGGTTTTTCAACAAATGAAATTCGTTGCTGTTTTGGATGTAACTTAAAAAAATTGTTTTTTGTTCCTTTTTTGTAATTTTATACAACTTTAGAATAACTTTCCTTTACAGGTAATAATATCAGGCATACGCCGTCATATACGTTATGGAAGCATTTGATGACAATTAGGCAAACAACTAGAAATGTAAGTTACAAGGAATAACTTTAAAACGTATGAGTGAAATTCAATGAAAATTATTTTAATTAAAGTTAGAGGGAAAAAGGATAAATTTAACGTAAGTTTCAATTCAATTACTTTTCATTAATGCAGACTAACAGATAGTAATTAACTGTAACCACAACAGCCATATGAAAACCAGTGAAGTCACCCATGTGGTTAAGTAATAGAATGCTGAGTGGAGAATAATATCGAATTCAATTTGCTGAAATATTTAATATATTTTTTTTTTTTCTCTTTTTCTATGACCAATCACTCATGGGATGTGTCCGATTCGTGTAACGCCGTAGCGATCAGAAAGTAGAGAGGAAAGATATAAACAATAGGGAGATGGTGGCCGCAGACCAGTGGGTACTTAATATTTAGCGATACGAAAAAGTTAAATTTTCAAGTCATACGCAACACAGCGATATGGATCCAGAGGTCGGTTTACAGTTCACGTTATCGAGTTATCGTACGATACGAAGGACAAAAACAATATGATCATCTTGTGGGTTGATGATATTCGATTGCTTTCGTATCGAGTTGAGCTTCTCGTTCATCGCATTTACAACGGATTTTTGTGTTAATATCGCTGTATATACAGGCGATCCTCGCTTAACACAGTATTTGTAAAGCATGTTTTCCATACAACGTGGTACACAATTTGCGGCAATTATAACACGATTTGGAAAAACCATAAATTATGAATGAAGACGTGTAGCTTTTGGGTACATTATCCCGTGCACCTGCAAGTGTATCGTAGCTCATGAGATCGCCTGAACCGGGATAATTTTAAAATTTTCACATAGATTTGTTTTTGTCTTCACTAGGCTATCAACGGTTCATTTATTAGAACGATTAAAGCACATAAGATTGCCGAACGATTGACCGAACGTGAATTTTGAAAAAAGATGAAGCATTTCACAAATATATCTCTACTTCCATGATGTTCCGCGAATAAAAATACAAATATGAATGAATTATATTTTTTCGAGTGTGTGTTACATCTGGTGTCCGATCATACTCTTGCGATATGACTTTAACCCTTTTTTAAAATTTGCCATACGCTGTCTGTCTGCCTCTCTGCAATTCTGCAGAGACTTCAAGCGACACAAAGTAACGAACGCAAGCTCTATGTTTATTCATTCTCTTTGAAACAAGTATCAAAGGATTGATTTTAAAATTGAATAAAACTTCTTTCTTATGTTCTTCTATACGCTCATGTATTAATGTCAATACAAATAATTCATATATCAAATATCGTTTGAAAATGATTTATTCAAAAATCATTAAATGAAAAATATTTACAAAATGAATGTTATTTATACGCACATTTACACAAAGCATACGAGTGGAAATATTAAAACACTTTTTTCCCTATATAACCAACACACTCATGATAGCACTTTCAAATGTGTCCAATTATGTTTTGTGGCTGAAGAACTGTAAACAAAATATTTTTCGAATGTTTATTCAAACTTGAATTTTTGATATTTTTGTGTTTTTGTTTACTTTTGTTCATATATATATATATATATATTTTTTTTTTTTTTTTCTGACCATATACCTAAAACATATGTTTTTTTGATTTAGAAGTCATTCAGTCTCAGTACAGCGAAAGAGAAAATTACAGGAGAATTGCAGAAGAGATTTTATGACATCGACAAACTTGACATTTTATTTGAATTGAAATTGAAATTGAAATTCTCTTCGTTTTTACCGCAATTAAATGTAAAATTATTGCCACAATGGCATCTTGTTCATCAGATAGAACAGTTTACACTAGAAATAGTTAACACATGTGGTTGCATAACTTTTCATCATCTTCCTTATATTATTCCTCCATACGGCTGGCAAAAGCAGAAAACAGAAGGTAGCTTACGTTTATCTACGTCGTTCAGCTAATTTTAATAAATCATAACAAATTAATAAACAAATAGAAAAGTCATGCTTCTCACGAGGCGAATCTTTCTTAAACACCTACTGAAAAGAATATAATAATGAAATGAATAAATAAGAAAATTATATGCGGTCGTGACGGAATCTTCTGCACCCATCACCGTAATCTTAAACGTGACTCCAATAAAAAGGAGGAGAACAAAACTTACATATTCTATGACATGGGGTGGGCGTTTTCTATTTTCAGAAGAAAAGTGGAACTCGATGTGTTATACTGCCGTCAAAAGTTCTGCGCCGTAAAAACGGGCCTGATTAAGCAACTAAAACGCCCACTATTGGTAGAAACGTGTTGCAATTTTTATATCCATCACCGAATGATGAGAGGTATATTCATTTTATCAAAACGTTTGTAACGCTCAGAAGGACGCTTCGGAGACCCCACAAAGAATATACATAAGTCAACGAAAAATTTGTCTTAATTTCCTTTATAATGCTTTTCGCTTTCTGGTCTCACGCTACTCACACTACCGATTCGTCGTCTTGTCCACAAAATTTCTTTATTGCAATTTTCTAATAAATATTATCTCCTTCTTGTGTGAGTACGATAACTCTTGGTATTGTCGCGACGTCAGGAAATTGGTCGAAGAACACGTCCGCGGTACCACGTAAAACGAGAACTCCCCTGTTTTCAAAAGGTATAAAAAATTGGTTTTTTGCTCATTACTCATAAATGAACAAAAATATGAACTATGGGCGATGCTGTAGTAGCTGTACAAAAATAAAAAAATCGACCGCGCCTACCTAATATTATAATGTATCGAAATTTAATTTTTTGTGCAATACTTTTGTAACGCGCAGGAACAACTTTCAAAATCCACATGACGTATATAAACTCTTGGGCAGCTTCAAATTTGCAATGCCCCTAAGCATCTGTCCGTCTATTCGGTTTTCTGTCTATTCGTTTGTATCATATGTATGTCTGCGCTACTGAGTAGTATCTGTAGTAAATATTCTCCCGTGCGTGAAAATGAAGATATCGCCTATAAATTTGCAAAAGAATTTAAAAGTGATCCAAATCGAACAAAAAACACGCTTACAACGCCCATGTGCCCATACAACAAAGACTGTGAGCATCTTAGCTTTTCGTGTCGTTTGCTTGTCACTCATAAAGTGCAACACATACACCACATAAATTTCCATTTTTATTCTGAATAAAGAAAAAATCAGGCGCACGCATCCATTGTTATAGAGTATAAAACTTTAGTTTTCTTTTTTACTGAATCTTTTTTACGCTCATGCATGATGGGTGTTAAGGATTTGGTCACGAGCGAATATAATTTTCTTACTTGTTCATTTTTGGTTTATTTTGAAAGTAACTACAGAGAACATAATGCTAATAAACAATATTCAAGTTTATTAAGCCGACCAGGTTAACCATTTGGTCTTTTTTCGCAATTCGATTTTTTGTTTTGGTTTAAGTAAATTGGAATAATAATAATAGTAATGGTCTTGTGTTAATCTTAAAAAGATATATCAAGTATTGCAAGAATTCCTACCCCACTATGTCTACAAAAAAATGAGCGAAGTTAACTAAAAAATGGTTTAAATTCAATTTACAAAAAAAAAAAAAACAATTTAATACAAACTGACGTTAGCAGTGAATACAAGGCTATATCAATATATAGTTAAACCAAAAATTGTAGGTTACGTTTCATTGTTTGAAATGAATGATGAATAAATCTCAGTCTCAGTTAATACAGCAGAAGCAGGCGAATTGCAAAACGCGAGACGGAATCTTCGCTTAAGCAAAAAATTGCTCTTCAGCATAATTTCTTTTTTTAGAAAAAAATAACAAAATTTTTGATTTAATATCAGTTACAAATACATGCACTTGGCTTCAATTCAACTAACTTCCATTATTCGACGGTTACACAATCAGTGATCAAAAAATAAATAAACAGATATATATATTTATATATATTTATATGTAAGGGAGGTTAATATATATACATATTCTTGGATTCACTTATTGTGCACTTTTTTTTCTTGTATAAAGACGTAAGCAGTAGGGCGCCAAGATAAAGATTGAATTCCCGTGAATTTGTTTTACTTTTACTGGTATTTGCTGACTTGATTTATCGTTTTGCTTGGAATAAAGAAGACCCGCCTTCGCATAAATAGATTGTGCTCTTAAACAAATTAAGGTAATAACGGATATTTGCAAATCTGATTGCGCAATGAAATGTAGGCAACCTACAAAAGTGTAAGAACATACACAACCATAGACGATATGTAATCTATAATATAACAAAATGATAAAGAAGTCATTTGCGGATTATGTCGAATTTTCTAATACCCACAGCTTTCACTTGATATACCGACTGAAGTAGCCACGCTTGCCTGCCTCTTCGCACACCTTCTTACCCGTCTCCATTTTTGCAAATGCAGCTCTATATAGAATTGAAACAATAGAATTGATATATAGCATCATGCTACTATCATATGATAAGTCAGGGAAGCAAAGTATTTTATATATCATCTACTTTCTCAGAATTGGGCGTGTCATTTCGAACCTCTGCCTTCCCTATCAAATGCGTAAATGTCCATAATAATTAGGGGAAATTATAAGATATGTAAATGCCACAAACGATTTTCTCGATCCGAAAAGTATGAAAAAGACAAACGAAATGGATTATAGTCCATCTCACACACAGAGTTGAATCATTTAAAGAGCATCGCGGTCGAATTAGAAATAAGATAAAATTGCTATCAAGAATGTGATGCAAGTATATCATCGCCGGGATATCCCATTGAATGCCACTTTTATGCTACTCTTGCGCCAACATTCTGCTTAAGTGCACATTGAGATTACTTTCAAAGAATAAAACATTTATGGTGTGAGAAAAAAAAAAGTTACAATTTATCAAAATTAAAACTACTTCGAAATTTGCTTACTTTCGTATATACAAAGCGTACATAAAACCACAAAAGGAAATTCAAGCGTTTGAAGCAAAAAAAAAAAAAAATAAAAAATAAATAAATAAAAAGAAATGGGGAAAAAGTTTCAAAGAAAAGCAACACTAACTGACAAAATTGAAATCAATTTCTCCTTTACATTTTTAGCCGGGTAGGCGAAGGGTCTCGACCAAAATTTCAAGTGCAGTAGAATTTCCAATAGAAGCCGATAGCCTTCGATGCTAGTGCCGTAAACTTTAGTCCTAGAATACATTTCTCTAGCTAAGGTAGTCATAATAACAACAATGATCAAATTTACATCTGCTTTCATAAGCTGTTAAAAGTCGAGAAAGAAAAGAATTGGATCGGTTCTTACAAGTAGTTACTTAATAGGAGTTTTATTTGAGCCGAGCAATTGGTTATATTTCCATTTTTGTTATTTTGTTAAACAACTACAAGGAAAGAGTTATATTCAGATTTGCACAATTTGAGTGATCAATACACCGATCGGACATTGTAATGTATACATTTGCATGGTTTGCTAATGTGTCTGATTGCTCGGTAAATATATAGCCGATGTTCAATATTGAGAACTTTTGAATTACAACTCTATGCGAAAAATTTTTTGATATTAAGGCCGGGCAGTTAGATTACAGTAATTTTTCAAATCGACCGATTATACGACACATTGGTGATTCAATTTGTTCTTTAAAGGAAAGTTTTGAGACAATTTTAATATTATAGTTATATCTTTCTATATACATATTTTCATATCTATATTACAATAAATATGTATTGCTGGAAAAAGGCAACAACATTTCCATTATTGTGATGAAACCTTTACGTCTAGATGAGACGAATAGACAGACAATTCTTCTCTTTACAAATTATGTAAGAAGTAATTTGATAACATAGAAAACCCAAAAATGACTTAACAAATTCACCTCGTTTTGGAACATTCGCAGTCATTGGAACTTGAAATTGCGTCATTCCGAAAACGTCTAAGAGATAAAATCGTTGTTTTTCTTTTTGTTATGAATATATAATAAACGTTATAAAATTTTTTGAACTGTCGGTTAACTGGCGAAAATAATAATTAAGTAAAATTTTGTTTCGTTTTTTACACCCTATAGCATTCGTGAGAAAAGTGTATATTAAGTTTGTGCGAAGGTATGCAATGTCCACAAGGACTTAAGATAGATCCACTTTTTATCATACCGATCCTAAATTTATTTAAGGGTGTCTATCCGCCTGTCCACCTGCACGTTTGTACGCTTGCCTATCTTGTTTTTTTGTGTTCAGCCTACACGCCGCACTTCTTGACATATTTTAATGAAGTTTGACACACTGAAGTGCCGTAGCCCAAGAACGAATTCTATTAAGAGTGGTTCGGATCAGACCAGTTTTTCAACCACTTCCTATGTAATGCGTTATTTTGAAAAGTCATTATTAAAACGACTGTAGCGTTGTGTATGGTATTTAATAATCTTCCGTTTTTACTTGTTTACTTAGACTTTGGTACCTATTGCTAAGCTCAAATTCTCACACAATTCTCTCATCTACATAGTTTCCGTTTATTGCTTGGACTTTGGAAACTTATGTCCCTGACTGTACAAATTCACGCCTGACTTTGACATAATTGTTTGTATTTTTTTTTGTCTGGTGACAAATGAACTCTTATGAGCGAACTCGTATGCAAAATGTGAATAAAGTCGCTTTTTATTGTTGATATGAGAGAAAGGAAAACACATAGATGTTTAATATGAATCTATAGATGGCAAAATTGGGGTTTTCGTCGCTTTCTTTAGCGGAATAAATGCAAATTTTTATATTCCATCCCAGTTCATTTTACTTTAGCTGAATATTGGAGATAAATAAAATTAGTGAGAAAAATAAGTTTACACAGATTAATATTTTATATAATAGATTTTTAGGGTTTGGCGAATTAAGACGGCGGTTAAGACCTCTACACATTTTCAGAAATACATTTTTTTTTGTTGCTTTGACAGATACTTTGCACCCTGTAGAATATATGTGGAAAGAAATCTGCAAATGTTGAGCTTTTTCGCAAACGCTACGACTGGAAACCTTACGTCAAATAATTCGCTGTAAGGAAGTTGCAGGCTAATGTCTATTTTGTTAATTTCCACCTTTTTTAATAAACTAATGAATCTCTTTGGAAAGCGTCTATATTCATTTAAAACCATTTCCACCATAAATGAAAAATGTGTTAGTATAGCTACCTCAAGGTGACCTTTGAGTAAATACGAGGTTGAAAGCGATTCCAAGGCATTCAATGCTTTCGCTGAAAAATTGTAAGTTTTGGATGAAGCTTTTGGAGTCTCTTATGAATTTGGCTATAGGATTTATATATTCTTGCCGTTTTTTCTACAATTTTAAAGTGTAAAACGTGCGATTCTGCTTTTGATTGTTGCAGCGAAAGCTGCACTTTCGACCCGAATCGCCGAAGAAAGAAAATGAAAAAGAATGTTAGAACCTGCAAGAGCACTTTTATAATCCTGGAATTGCAGGTTAATAGGAAAAGATAAAGGAAAATTAATGGTAATGAAAAAGGACGCCCGTAGTGCTTTAAATGCCTTTAAACGCGCTTATCTTGAGACGGCACGCAGACTAGCTCGAACTATTCCCTTCCTCTACTCTATACCAGAAGGGTTTAAGATAGACCCCCTTTAATTGGGGGTTAAAACCGACCCAACTCAGGAAATGATTCTTTCAATCCGTTTGTCTGTTTGTCCGTTTGATGTATGTCCATGTATTCTTGTGTTCATCCTATAGATGGCCATTTTTGAGATGTTATGATGTTATTCGAAATTGTTATGAAAAATTAAGTCGGAGTAGGGGAATTTTTTGAACCCCCTCCCATATAACCGTTCCTATGGAACCTGAATCTTTATACGGTAAAAAAACCTGATTTTCTATATGTCATGATGAAAATTGGTTCATAATACCACCCTTGCCGAATTTACACGACGTATGTCCATTTTTTGGATATACGGATCCTCGGGAAATGTGAACCCTACATGATAGCAATTTGATATAAATATTAAGTGGACCAAATTTGAGCGATATGAGTCCATTTCTTCGACCCCACTGCATATAAGATTTCTCATGTATGACAAAAATTGGTCGATAGTAGCAAATTAACCAAAAAGTAAACAGTAGGAAATTTGGATCACTTAAGTCTATTGTTTAGACTCTAACATATATAAGGAATAACATGAAGAACAAGCCCTTATATGGAGAGAAATTCTCTATGACGGAGTGTGAAAAATAATAATATATTTGAGAAGTAAATCAAAAATCCTAAATTTGGATCGCGTCATAAAATGTTTCGCGCATCTTTGAATATCCGGAGTTTCACTAAAGCCTGCATGAAAATTATATGTAATTTTTGATGTATTATTATATTACCAAGACGAGCGAATAACTTTACCATACGAAGCGTATCTTGTGGTCGACATTGACAGACTGCAATGTTTTTACCTGTTTTTTCTTTATAAATATTGTTATTATTCCTATTACATGTTCTCTTCTGCAGCCAGTTCAGGAAATGCTTTTTAAAATATTGCGTAGCGGTAGTAATCTTTTCAGGGATTTTTCCAAAATTTAATTAAAATTTTTGTTTTCTTAATAAACTATACCACCTATCCAGCGTTATTTAAAGGGGTAGGGCACTGTAACAACCTAAAACGGAGAGGTTTTTCATCATTTGTTTTTGGAGGAAACCAAAGATAATAGAGCGGTAATATTTCACGAGTTTATTAACCATACCTTTAAGTACTAGAAAAGGGAAAATTATTTGGGGAAAATATTAAACATTCTCCACAACAAGCGTCCCTCTCGCAAGGCACCACTAATGCTGTGCGGGCATACATTGGTGGAGATATGAATCAAAAACAAAAAAAAAAGTTTTCAATCTACATGCCTGTACTTAGCCAAGTGCGTAGGAACCTTTTGAAGATATTTATTTTTGTGTAATTAACGAGTTTTTAAGAGCAATTTCTCAATTTTTAACCAAAAAGGAGTGTCACTGTTTTATTGATAAAAAAATCTTTAAATGACTTTATTGAAATTATCCTACGCACTTCTCTGCCAAATATTATTTTAATGATAAAAAAATAGGGTTGAAAAGTATAAAAATTATAGCAATTATTTCTTGCGACGTTTTGAGAAAAACTTACTTAAAGTTTCAAGTGCTCGTATACTTTATGGCAGAATGCAATCATGTTTGAAAAATGAAATGTTTTGATCATATAAAACTCTGCCACGCCCACGATTGACTTTTTAAATCATTCTCGATTATTTAGAGGATCATGTACGACAATAAAAAAACCAAGTTAATATTCTGAAAATTTGCAATGGTCTCTCTTCCCCTTAAGCATAGCTCAGTATACGAATTGAAGCGAAATTTATGATCAAACAGAACGCTTAGATCAACAAACGAATACTCACTTTCCAACTTATGTGAATAAGTATAAAACATTCTCGTTATGAACGAATTCCATTCCATCTTAGAAATGACAGCTTCTTACTTTTCTTTTGATTCAACGTCATTAAATTACATAACCACATACATACATACATACATAACAACTAATTACATAATATAACATTACATAACTAAATTATTTACATCAGTATAAAAAAGACGATCATAATGATCTGAGCTAAAGGATGCAGTAAGTTGCAAGATGATTTAATGGCGGGTGGAAGGCCCTTAGCGTGTTGGGTGTACAGAATAAATCCTAACTAACTACATTGAGGGACCCCTGACGTGACGCGACTTTCATTAGATTGATATAAGTGGAAAGTGATAAGAAAGATGCTTCGATTCAACTCATTTTCAGTAGCGTCTGCTCTTAAAGGGAAACATGTTAGTGTATAAAACCTTATCAAAAAATGTCGATCTACAGTTTAAATGCTCAATACTAGACAGAGACTAGGAAACGCAGGCTTGGTTTGCTAAAGAGTGTATAGTTCTCAAATCGTTCTGAGCATTCACTTCCTCAAACATTTATCGAATATAAAATGGATTTATGCCGAATATTGGGAAAATGAAATATACTACGACACTAAAGTAATTGATTCAATTATGCGATATATATGTTGCACACATAAAGGTGTAGGAGGCTAAGAAAGATTGAAAATCACTTATTCCTTTCGTCATTTGCGAAAAAAGTACTTTCGTATGGAATTTTGCATTTGTGTTTTTTTGCCCCATAATTCGGCTTCTCTATGCGTAAGGAATCTTCCAAGTTGAGGGGCTTTTTTGTTAAGACTTTCATTTCGATTCTTCCGTTACAGTTCACTTTAGATTTTCTTCTTTCTGTTGCGTCGGCAAAAGACCATTCGGACGAATCCTGTGAACTTTAAAATCAAGGTAATTAGTACACCTTTAGAAAACATTGAATTCGGTGACATCGATTAATTTTCTCTCTGCTTTCTCTTTACTTAGATCATTTGAATTTGAACTTACAAGTTATCTTAAAAGCTTATTGAAACTTGTGCTGTGTTTGTCTGCAAATGAAAAATTTAATTAACTCAATACGCTCGTTTATAATATAATATAATTCATCGGGAAATCAAATGAAAATATTGCAAAATTATTTGATATTTATGTGCCTTGCATTCATCGAATGTTGCTTTCATAAATTGATTGCTGCTTGCGAGTTGCGATGAGTTAATTTAGTTGTGAGAATGAAAAACAAATGAAATAAATCCTTATTTGATGTATTGTTGAAAATTCTTCTTAAAAAAAATGTTAAAAATAAGTTACACAATATCCATGGTTTTGTATTTCTCGGGAACAGAGAGTAAAAAAATCCCTTATCGGCACTTATCATAATCACTATTTTCGAAGCAAATGCTTTTAAGTTTATTTTCTCCACTTTATACAATATTTGAAGCGGCGCAAAGAAAGCAACGATCGAGAAAACATGAAACCGTGATATCAATTTTATCCCCTATATGGAAAGTTTTGTACGAATAGGTATGTGTTGATACTATCTCCTATTCAATACATTCAATATCAACTCGTAGGCAATCAACGTACCTCTATATCTAAGACATGACTTTGATAGATTACATGGCGAATTGAGTGGGAAGGGGTATATGAAACAAAAGGAAAGTTTTTCGATAGTTTGCGAACAAAAAGAAAAACGGAATGTACGTTATTCATAACTTGAATCTTTTTTTTTTGTATCGGTCAGGAAAGTGAAAATCTAGTATACTTACAAAATACCTTTGGTTAAATGTTATCAAGGAATAGCAAAAGTGTTACGACTTATTAAACACTTCTTTCTTAAGCCTCACATCTTCATGTAGATTAGCATGCGTTGATTAATTGAACACTTATTCTTTAAATGTGCAGTTGACTTCCGATAATCACTAAACAAAGTTAACATCTATTACTTGACAATAGTCAGATGTTAGGGAATTATGAGTCTAAAAGGCAAATAAACTCACCGATTGTGACTCTTGATTTTAGGAATGTTATGTGATAATCTGAGTAAATTTCGCATTATATAACTTGAACGGGGGTTAGCATTAAATCCGGTAGACAGACAGTAAAACAAAAAATAAGCCAAATGGTTAAGCGGAACAGGCACGCAAGCAGGCCGACAGGGAAGATTACTCACCTGTCAGGGGTGCAGAGAGAGAGAGAGAGAGGTAAACGTACGTGAAGGCAGACCGACACATGAAGAGGTACACTGACAAAGACGATAAGCAGACACACACAGATAAGAGGCAAATACGCAAACGAACAGATAAACAAATCGAAACAGGTTGAGTGACATTTACCGCGTAAGAGAGGCATGTAGAAACGCAGGCAGACATACATAAAGGCAGAAAGGCGTGCAGATGCACAGCAGACAGCTTAAAAGAAGGGATGAATAGAGTTATTTCAATCCGAATCATAAACTAATCTGAAATATGTTTATTATATACTTTACATGAGTTCTGCGATGACATGTAAGTGTAAATGTTGCATACGTGAGTACAAGCTTAGTATGCCCGCTTCATTCAGCAGTCAGTGCAAAAGTTTTCCATCCCCATTGCATTGTTTTTAAACAAAATGTTTATATAATTTGTATACCGCACACAAATTCTTACATTAGCAGCGCAGAGGTCAATACATCCTTCGTTACCTTTCGTTCTCTCCGGCTCTTTCTGTTGTATAATGATATAGATAAGAGACTAAGTTTTATTTATTACTAATTTTGTTTTGAAAAGCAACTGCGTCTACAGCAACAGTAATTTCAAATTTTTTATAATGACTTCGATAAAAGTTTTATTCAAATTCATGATGCAAACTAAGTGCATCCAACGCAGTTTTCATTTCCATTTTCATTTGAATAGAGAGTTCCCTTCCTTGAAAAGTTTTCAATTCGCTAATTAAACTTAACCCACCTACATAATAAAAAAATGAACATATTATGGTATATATATATAAATATATATGTATTTGGTTTCTAGTATGTAACGATTCACTTCGGGTTTCCGCTTCTATAGCCGGAGTATACTCAGCGCTAACCCCAGGCGTTCGTTACCAGACAAATTTATTGTTGATGAAGAAGACCTTTCATTCGCCGTTCGGTTAGTTTGCTTTATTTCAGGAATGTGGATTTTTATTTTACAATTGATCAGAAAAATCAATAAATAAATACACAATAAAATGCGAACGTAGTAGGGAAAAGAAACCGGCAGAGCAAGTGTGTGATGCGTGACGCCTTTTGTTTTCCTGAAACCGTTAAAATTGCCGTAAACTACTGTTCTAGATACCGTTTTGAAAAATTACCAAAAAGTACTGTTCTAGATTAGTAATCCGCATAAAATCCTTGCGTAGCTTAGCTGCAAGTGTTGCAAGCAATAGTACAGCTGTGCAGACCTTTGAAAATTGACATAAACCAACAACTTAAGAAAAACAAAAAAAACATGTAAATGATTACGTATGATGATCGGCGGGCCACCATTAAATACTCTACACCACTTCGCTTAATACATCTATTCATAAAACAACTTCTCACGGTAAGGCCTTATATGGACGAAAAAGTGGGCCAATCGGAATAATTTTTGGGCCAAACTAAGTCAAATTTTTTCACAATATCCCAAAACTTGCGGCCTGTGGATTGAACATAAGAAAGCAAAACTGACAGACGGACAGGCAAGCTTAAGCCGATTTAGAAAGTTATTCTGATTTGGTCGGTGGAATAAAATGTGGATCTTTGTACCATAAGTAGCGTAGGATTATAGTCGGGCTAGGCCGAATATCAAATACCCTACACCACACTGTCTAACAATTCTTATTTTAGCCATAGAACACAAAAATTATGTCCTGAAAGGCTTATTTTCCATAAGAATGATCGTTCCCGAGGGGTTCAAGAATTGAGGTACGTGTTCAAAATTCTGTACAGTTAATTTTCCCAATATCATATTAAAATTTAGAATTTTTTGCTCTATTAAAGAACAATTTTCGTGAAAATCAATTTTCAGAAAGTGATTCTGAATCGATCGGTATAATAAAAGGTGAGTCTATCTAAAGCCCTTCGGCGTGTTACATAAGTTTGCACAAACTTAATATACCCTATATCACAAGTGGTGTTGGGATTAAAAAGAGGGAAAATTATAGTCAAATTCGACCAAATTTCTTTGATGCCTACAAGACACGAAGGAGGTCTTCAGTTGTCATTATTTTATTTGTATATGTCTTTTCCTAGTAGTTTTGTTTTAATCCTTGAATCAATTTAGTTAATTTTCAAATTTCACCAGGAGATCTTAATAGGAAACAATTTAATGTTTTGCCTGTAAAATTGACGATGTAATCGAAGGGAAAAAAATAAATTAAGGTTCTGTTACTAATTCTTAACGCATTTCTTGGATAGATTTATTAATTCGCCCTGGCGAGCGTGATAATTAGTGGAAGAGAGAGAAAGAGATAATAAAAATTGTGAACTCGAAATAATTTTTCCATAGTAAGTTTTGTGGCCACAATTCACTAGCAAGAGAGATTGACAGCCGGATAGGGATTTATTCACCCACACACGGAATATATACTCTTTTCGAATAAAATTTCTAGAGTTTGTAATCGTTCCAGAAATCTAATGTTGTCCCTTTGCAAAGTACGAATCATCATTATGTTAGCGAAAAGAAAACTGACAGCAGTGAGCTTTTCATTGAATGTAGACTTGTCAAGCGGGCGATTGAAACTTTAAAATGACTGACATTAATATATCACCCAAGTGTTGAGTTGACATTAGCTAGCTACAGGCTAATCTCTTAATATTAATATGATTTTTCAACGCTATTTCAATTTCCTCACAAAACTTTTTTGCGGCTATTATCCGCGGCGTTATTGGAGATTATTGATCGCTATATTAAGTTGAGTGGTAGCCCTTAGACAATTTTCAGGGTTTTTTAATGTTTTCTGGTGGAATCATTGTTTTCGGGCATCTGCTGCAATCATCGATAAGTTGTGACTTTCGACGGAGGAGAGTTTTCATAACGCACTTCAAGCCAATGCTTGGTTTGAACGGTATTTTTTCCTCATTGAAAAGCATTATTTTTTAATTGACAGATGAAATTCAAAAGTTTCCATTCTTTTGACAGACTTGCGATGTTTTAGAAATAATATGGATATTTTGTTAAAGACGATACTAAAGTGTCCGTTCTGAGAATAAGTGATTAGTGGGACATATATATGTACATATTAGGTGCGTAAGTTTGATTAGATATACTTGCAAGATAATATGTACGAGGTGTGTTCAAAAAAAAAGGTGAAAACGTCTCTCTATTTCGCTTCCTTTAAAGTAAATCCCCTTGGATATAATACACTTTTCGAATCCTCCAACTACTTTTGATATGCGATAGCTCTGTCAGCGACGCGATCTCTACCCCCTTAATCGTGGCAAAATTCCGTTCTTTTATGGGTTTCTCAATTTTGGGACCGGGAAAAAATCGCAGGGAGCCAATTGCGGTGACTACGGCATGACTAAGGCATGATTACGGGAATTATGAACAAGCAAGGACGTGTATTGCTTATCGCTTACATATTACGTATCACATACGTAGCGTTGGTCTTTAGAACTGTATTATAATGGATGGGCAATACTTCTACACTTTATAAGAGACAATGTAAGTTATCAAGTTGAAAGACTGAACTAGAACGCTTCCCTCTTCGCCAAATCTTTTAAGCAGGTAGTGATTGTTCAGTGGCTTGATTTTTCTAATTTTTATGTGTTATGTATGTCTACATTAATACATGTGTACGTTACTAAATGTTACTTTAACTTTTCTCTTTTTTTCTTTGTTGCGCAACCTGTCGTCCCAGTACAGGTGCTCATATGATCCATTTATAAGTAATGCAAAGGAGGTAAAATGTAATTAAAATCGTAATAAAATAATTGCACGGTTTTGCACGCAAATTGCAATATTGGCGATAATGTATATATATATGCAGATAGATGGTGAGTATATATGTAGAATAAAAAGGAGTGTTAGAGTATGCGTATATTTGTATATAAATACACATGCACGCGATATATAATACAGACAACCTTTTACAACGTCCAGAAAGAAGCTCTAGACACAGTTTAAAGTATATATATATCCTTGATCAGTATGAAAATCTTTATCGATCAACTCATGGCCGTGATAAACATTCCATTGGTTACAAAAGTGTAGTTACCCAAGTCAAATTTGATAAAAACGTTGGAAATTTTTAATCGTCAATTGGTTTCGAAAATGGGCGAAACCGGTTAAGGGACACGTCTTCGACCGTGTAACATAAAATGAGAACATTTATGTTTGTAATATTGGGCTTTTTGATTATTGCTTATAAACACAATCGTAATAATTTTCAGGTATATTTTATGGATGATCTTACACTCCCTGTGCCAGAGAACGTCAAATAATTAAGATGCACTCGTAGCCCCTTCAAAATATAAATTCATTTGCGACACCGTTAATAGCCAAAGCTCTCACTTTCCCTATATTAAGGAATTTGAATTCTTTTGACTATAAATTGCTTAGAGATAAAAAGATCGTATTAAGTTTCATCTACAACTACAATTATCTTAATTTCTTTCAAAAATGGACTCGCCCCACTTTCAAGACTAATGGATATGTATCCATTATATGGATATTTTGGATGGATATCTTTCAAGACTAATGAATATATATGCATAACCATTATATGGATATGGTCTGGCATAACTGAAGTTTACAAAGCTTAAAGGCGAAGCAAGTCCATTTAGGTATAAGATTCCTTGTATTTTTTTTCTTTCTTTAGTGAGCAGTAAAAGCATTATGGGATAATAAACTTACATTATCTAATATGCGCTTATCAATGTTTTAAAATTTTTTTTTAAATGCAAACCCTTAGGTCCCTTAGGTATCTCGCAACAACCAGAAGTGTATTTGCCCAAAATTTTCTAACGTATGTTTTGTATAGTATTATGTTGTTCGAAAAGCGATTTTGTTACAATTAATTTTAAGCTTGAGCTGCTCTGCCCGCATATATTTTGTCAGTTAATAATAATCTTGTCTGGTCTCGTTACATACTATTGCGTTGCACCCTAATCAAATATGGAATGCCAGAAGCAACATTCTCAGCATACATGTAACTATCGAAACAGGAGGAAAGCTGTTTAAAGAAGAAGAAAATTTTCGAATGTCTGTAGACGAGATGTGTTGACAGAACGCCAGTGCCAAAGCTAGCTTACCTAATTTCGTAATGTCGAAGATGCGCTATGATCTGGAGAGTCAGTTGGGCCTGATGACGACGAAATAAACAAATTCATTAACACAAACTGTCAAATAAATAACAACAGATTAAATTTATTGAATTTAACCGGCCGTGATGGCGTCAAACGTCACTATAACAAAAACCATTTTTTGGAAGTACTTGCCGAACAGCGCCGTATATATGTGCATATATAATTAGTCCTACTCTTGATGTGAAGCCCAAGTTCGTATAACAATTAAATTTGTACATTTTTTATGATTATCATCTCGCGATAGCGAGTACCACTAAGCGTTATTAGTTGAGCAGTCACTCTTTTGAAGAAGAATACTTTTGATGATGGCTCCAATTACAAAATATGAATGCATTCGTTTCCCAAAATCACTACTGGACTTTCGCCACATGTGACAATGTTGTCGATTAATTAAATCATAACAATGAAAATTAACGTAAAATTTAAAACTTGAGTCAATTTTGAGATCTTGTTGTTACCTACGGGATATATATATATATATATATATATATATATATATATATATATATTTAAGTGTGCATATGTACACGTTTTCAAAATTAAAGAGCAATTCAGGTTTAAATACTCACTGATACCATTTTTCAAGTCTTATGGAAATATGTCGCGAACAAACCATTTACAGTTCACTTACATACCAAAAAATCAGCAGCATTCACGACTAACAAGGTTTTATGTTAAATGGCATTCTTTGTTCCCTCTTTATGTAAACTTGACCGTGTGACTATCTGCATTTTCTGAAACTTTTAACTTTCAAGCTTAAATAAACAAACATAAAAAAAATGGTTGGAGTTCACATATGTACCATCACCCAATTTTGTATACTGCCGACAACAACTTGAAAATCGGAACGCATACAAGGCTTCTGCCGTTGTTTGTTTGTGGCTGCCAATGTAAAAAAAGCAAATGACTTTACATGATCAGACTAAAGCAAAGACGAGATAAAAACAAATTGTTGTAAAATTTGTAATGAAATTTAGTTTACACAAGAGTTTATTAATTGCATAAAATAATGCAGTTCGTTTACTAATAGACAAAAATCCATACAAAGAAAAAATAAGTATGAGATTTGAGTTTATTTATCATTTGAATTCAATTTTCAATATGAAATGCAATTAATAGGACGCCATTCATATTCAGTAATCAATATGCGCGGATATAAGAGCTTACGATGAGCTTAAAGTCCTTTTGTCACACGATACTTACTGCGTTTCAACGTAAACTTTTTCTCTTTACGATAAGTGAATTAAATTCCATTCATTTATACGATATTTGACACATGCACAGACACATGTGCGTATGTATGTAGAGCATAGAAAAAAATTATAAGGTTATACAGAAAAGTTCCTTTCAACTTCGTTGCATTTAATTGCTTAGGCGGTGTGAGGGACAGTTAGCAATGTTATTTGTTTAACGTTCAATTACAGCCAATCCTTGTCATCACCAAGATGCTCGAGACCAAACGAAAATTTGTGACATGTCAAGTATGCGAGACACAACAAGAGCAAACGTTACATTTCACTTAGAAACAATACATTAATACCCACAGTTTTAAAGTTTTAAATATGTCGTATCCAAAATGTAGGACAGTACGGATGATCCTACGTAGACGTAAGTATTCCTCTGAACAGCTGTTATTGTATGCTTTAAATTAAACGAAGGAAGAAGTTCGGGTTGTTTGTTCACGTGCCTCTTTCGAACAATTACTTTTCGGTATTTTTCTGGTAAAACAATTATGCCACCACTTGTGGAACTTGTAGGATTTCCGACCGATAAACTTAACCAAGTGATTTTCGCAAGCCTCTCTTGAAGTCATCTTTAGACAATTAAGAAAATTTCCCTGAACTAGATGTGCACTATATAATAGATGCGTCGAAATTTTCATTCTAAGCTGATTCAATTCTTGCCAAGTTAGTAAAAATGTGTGCAGCCAGACATAGTGTTGATGAAAGACGTTTTAATGGTCTCGCCTACTAATAGCCGGGAGCGAAGTCAAATATCTGCCCGGGTTGAAGCGGCTTGATGCGTCATTCCTTATAAATCCAAAGTATTCCTTCCAAAGCATTAGCTTACGAAGGCTTTGACACAGTTTGTGTAGACTCATCCATATCGAATTGTGTTGTTGTCTTATGTAACATACTTCTCCTTGCCTGTAGTCAATTCACGCAAAAAACTCTCGGTTTCACGACGTTCCAGCAACGACTCGCAATGCATGTTAATTCGTATAGCGTTGATCATTTCAAAATCATTTTTGTATCCAGTTTTATTTAAATCGTCTAAAACTGTTTCTTCGACAATTAGTTTAGCAACGCGATGGTGCAATAAAATGAAACATACCGGTCGCAGTCCATCTTTAAAAACATTTCATTGACTTTAGCAACAAATGATCGATCAGATCGCGGCGCATGTCAAACACCAGAATTTACGACGAGGAAACCAGCGAACGGTTTGATGACGATTTTGATAAAGTATTTACGCCATAAGCAAAATTTATGTTTTCACAAATTTGCGAAGCACTATGGTCTTGGTGCAAGTAATATTGCCAATCGACATCCGTTGTATCGTGGCTTGATAAGGTCAGTATTCCAAAAGTTAGATAAACCTGGGAAAAACGCCACGAAGTTTTTCGTTTATCTAATGTATGCCATATATACATTATGACTGCAACATAACATACGCGAGGCACTTTATTCACATACATCTTTACGCTACGCTACGTTTGAACAGCAAAAACAATAAACGCAATGCAGCACAAGTGATAAGTGTTTAAAGTATAATCTTTTTCCAATGAAACAATTTCGCCAATTGTTCTTCTTAAGCCGCATATTTCATGGAATTCTAAAGGAAGCACTAGGGACATCATAAGTTGTATTATGCAGAACATTCACGCAATTGTTGACTATATATAGCATTATCCAAGGAACACTATCCACAACATATTGTTGGGAAACTAAAAGTCAGACGGCATGCCTGATGAGTTATACGTCAGAGCAGAGTTGTCTTGTATGGCCATACATATGTATGCTCAATGATTTATCTATAAAATGCAATGAAAAATTGTGTGGGTTTTCGAACATTTCACTAAGTTTCGTTCAATTTTATTGCGCTTTGTTTCGTAACCTACATACCCATAGCCAATGGTCATATTCGTACGTCTGGAATGTTCATCAAAAGCACAAACACGTCTCCAACACTTTGTCTAGAATAATAAATTTAATCTAACGTCAGCTGCTACTCTTTTCAGTTTAATGTCGAAAATTAGCTAAATTGGTCAACATACCCTACTGCATTTAACATGACTCTGTAAATGCCATATTTGCCTTGTTCTCTTTTTTGTTGCATTTGGTTATAATACATTATTTCACACTTACCTTTTCGGAAATAATCGTAATTTTATTGCCCCTCGAGTATGTTATGTTGCAGTCACAGTGTATAGATGGCATATATTAGATAAACGAAAAACTTCGTGGCGTTTTTCCCAGCTTTATCTAACTTTTGGAATACTGACCCTATCAAGCCATGATACAACGGATGTCGGTTTGCAATATTACTTGCACCAAGACAATAGCGCTTCGCAAACTTGTGAAAACATAAATGTTGCTTACGACGTAAACACTTTGTCAAAATCGTCATCAAACCGTTCGCTGGTTTCCTCGTCGAAAATTCTGATGTTTGACATGCGCCGCGATCTGATCGATCATTTGTTGCTAAAGTCAATGAAATTTTTTTAAAGATGGACTGCGACCGGTATATTTCATTTTTTTACACCATCGCGTTGCTAAACTAATTGTCGAAGAAACAGTTTTGGACGATTTAAATAAAACTGGATACAAAAATGATTCTTGATATTTCAACGCCATACGAATTAATATGCATTGCGAGTCGTTGCTGGAACGTCGTGAAAGCGAGAGTTTTTTACGGGAATTGACTGCAGGTAAGGAGAAGTACGTTACATAAGACAACAACGCGCAAACCAGATCGCAATTCGATATAGATGAGTCTACACAAACTGTGCCAAAGCCTTCGTAAGCTAATGCTTTGGAAGGAATACTTTGGATAAATATATAGGGTAAATGTCAATCTGAAAGTGAGAAGAACAAAGTATCAAGCAATTATCGAAGATTCATCGCAAAGCAATTCATTTACTTTTCATTTGCTGGCGCTTACTATTGATTGACTTTAATTATTCATTTTTCCGGCTTTTTACCCTCAATTTAAAAGTTTATCAGTTCACATCATTTTCATTTATTATGTCATTAACATTATCCGCTTATTTGTGCTCAATTGCTATTTAATTTAATTAGTCGAGTGCGAAATTGTTTATAATTGCAATTTGACATAGGTATTGATCCGACCGGTCCGAATGCATAACATGCATAATAAATGCTCGAAGTGGTTTCCCATTATACCCTACACTTGTATACTTGTAGTACAAGGGTATATTAAGTTAGTACAGATATATGCAACATCTAGAAGGACTTGAGATTAACTCATCTTTTATTACACTGAAAGAAAACAGCTTTAAACCGATCTAAGCCTGTCTGTCCATCTTTACCCTCTTTGTTCTCTTGCTAAACCACACAAATCGCAGAGAGATTGTCAGAGATAGTTTTATGAGTTTCGGCGCACTAACGTGTTTTGGGCCAAGGACAAACGCTACTAAAAACGGTTCGAATCGGCCTACTTCTTCAACCACTTCTCATACAACAGTTTATTTCGAATTGTCGATAGATGGGTAACTATAGTGTGGGGTAGGATGTTTTATGACTGTGCCGTTTTGTATGAAGAATGTTTTATTTTTTTAAAAAACTGTATTATCATAGCAGTCAATTTTCGATCAAATCTTTATTAAATAAATGTTGCAAAGAACTTTGTGATTTATTGGAATTAAAGCATTGCACATCGACTGTGCTTAATGAAAAGTAATTGGTGAAAATAAAATAAAAAACGTCGCTTTTTCAATCAATTGCTCAATTCGGGAAATGTTTACTGCAACTTCTAACAAGACAATTAAAGGAACACGCTTACGGCTCCGACTATCGAACCGTAATCTTTTCTTAAACATCCTGTCCGGGCAATAATTAATGCACATTAGTACGTCGTCGGAATGATCGCTTATGAATCAATTCATATCTGCCCTCATTAGTCGCTAACGTTCATCATCATCATCATCATCGTCATCACCATTGTTGACATCGGCATCATCGTCACCTTGGTTAAGGTGTATCATAGTATCGTTCAGTTTATTATTATATCTGACATATCTGGAATTTCGCAAATATTCATTGCGCTGTTTGTGCAGCCATTTATCCAAGTTCTCGTTGTCAAGGTTCCGCATTAGTTGTTGTTCATAAACGCCGATTGTGTGTACCTGATATAATTTCCGCAATGCGTCGAATTTTGTAATTGTTGTACAAGCTGCCAAATTAATTGCTTAGTCACAAAGCTTACTTGGGGTCTCATCCCGTCGAACGTTTTCTCTTTGCATGATTGCGATTTAAGGCATTCAGTCATTAAACTTGCATCCTTACTTCCGATATTGTCTTGTAACAATAAACGCGTTTTTGGCTGTTTTTATTCATTTTCGTGACATTTCGAACTTAGCTTAATTTGGAAATCGCTTTATTTACTTATTTATTTATTTATTTACTACACAAATATAATATTATTTGAATTATCAGTGATGTAATGAAAAACAAGTAAAAGCACTATGGTGAACATCGTCCACCATTAAATACTCTACACTACTTCGCTTAATATATACAATTACTCATATAATGGCTTTTCAAAATAATGCGTTGTCTGGAAAGTGGTCGAAGAAGTGATCCGTTCCGCACCATTTTCAATAGCGTTCGTTCTGAGGCTAAAACACTTCAGTGTACTGAATTTACTCAAAATGTCATAAGAATTGCGCCCCCTGCAAAAAGAAGGCATGCGCAAGATAGACAGATGGACAAACGGACAGGAAAAGCTTAAATCGATTCAGAGAGTGATTATGAAACGATCGAACGTCTAATAAAAGATGCATCTGCGTTAAGTTCTTCCTGATGTAGCATACATCCGCACCAACTTAACATAACCTTATACTACAAGTTGTGTAGGGTATGAAAAAGTGAATTAAATTTGCATTTTTTTTTTTTAATTAAGTTTATAAAGAGAAAAGAAAGGAGAAGGAAAGTATGTAAACGCGGCAACGCTTCGTTAGGGAATTACATTGAAAGCCAATTGTTATTATTATTATTTCTTATTATCATATATTTTTTGTTTTTATTTTTTACAATCAAAAGCAATATCAGTTAAGTGGGGCGTTTTAATTATATTTCCTTTAATAAAGAGGCAATGGAATGGGAAAATAAACAAAAAAAATGTTTTAAAAACTTGTGTATTTTTAATTGAAGTACAGGCTTAGGGTTTGATTTGTTCTCAAAGCGACAACGGCTTAAAAACTTTAAATATAAATAAAGGAAATTATTACCACTGTTATAACGGAAATGTTTTCCAGGTTAATTCAACTAATTGTGGCGAAATGAATTCAAAAATATCTTTTTGAAAAATATTAAAAAATGGCAACACCAACCAACTGTTCTCTGGAAATTAGCCTCAGAGCCGCTTGAGCTCAAGGGAGGATAACTGATCCAAATTTAAATTAAAAAAAATGAAAGAAAAATTATATGATTTACAATCTTATATCCAGTGAAACAGATCGAAGTTTTTGAAAACATTAATTTTTGTATGATTGTCGAATGTGTGAGTGAAAAAGCGCAATTTTCGACCAAAAAAAAAAAAGAAATTCTTTTATTAATAAAAAAATGTTTCAATTAACTTGTCAAAAAAATAATACGTGCTTTACTAGAGAATCTTGCTTTGAAGATACAGGAAAAAATTCGAGTGAACAAGATGCAAGTTGTTTGAGTTATGCTGCTTACCGATTTTCGAAAACTGTTTCAAGATAAACGCGTTTAAAATTTTGTCATATGCTAGACACATGTTTCTTGTTTTTATTAATGTTTTCTATTAGTCTGCGATTTCAGTATTATAAAACTGCCTTTCCAAGCTCAAATCATCCATCCCCTTTCTCGTTGCTCATTTTGTGGCTGTCTGTCGAAAACTCCTCAACTTTCTTGATCCAGTCCACGTCGACTTCAATACGCAAATTCTATGATCGGTTACCAACATTGATCTTCAAAATTTTAATGATTATTAGAATGCAAGTCGTACCGGCATTAAAATTGCCCACGGCAGTGTCAGTCGTCTTGTCCAAGACATTTTGCTTGCAGGAAATCCCATAAATTGAAGGAGTGTTTTTTGCGGATAATGACTTTTTTCCCCGCATTCTAGAAGATTCAAAACAACTATTAAGCAAAAAACAAATAATGAATTTTTGAAAAATTTACAGTAAACCACTCCCTCAAATTATTAAGGGCAGATCGGATCTACAATAGGATATTAATAGGTGTATAGCGCGAATAGCGATTTTCGCTTAACTAAAGTAAGCTGTAGACATATATCGTACATACATGTTAATCATGGGTATTACGAAATTCGGGCTAAACACCTTGCTGCTTTAGTCTTTTTATTGATTTGAACACAAAGTGAATTTCAAAATTTGTTAATAAAAACAATTTTATAAATTAAAATAAATTTAATACAATTTTCTTTTCTTTTCGTTTCTTTTTTATTTTTTAAATTTAATTATTGAAATTTCCTCTGGTCAATTTTGGTATTAGGCAAAGTTGTTACGGCATCGAGAAGAAACTGTTGCAGTTTAACGCTACAATGCTTTTGCGCCATCAACATCGCACACGCACAATAATATAATCTATAACATTAAAGAGATTTCCTCCGCTAAGGCCCGTAGGCATACGAAAGTGCTTTTCATTATTTAAAAATGAAATTTTAAACATATTTTTGGTATAAACAATTTTTATTATACCGTGTATATGCCGCCAAATGTACATTAGTGTGTGAATGTTGCATGTACAGCACAGCATATAATCACATCTTTTTTTTTGGCATTTTGTCAAAAAGAGATTTCATCTCTTGAGGGAATTTTTTGTTGAAAAACAAAAGGAAATAACATAAAAACCGTTTAGTATGTCATTGAAAATCTGCCAAAAGGATGAAGGTAAACGTAGATAAAGTATAAAAATGAAAAAGAAAAAATAAATAAAATAAATACAATAAATAAATAAATATAAATAAACAAACAAACAAATAAACAAATTAAAATTTAATTAGAAACTTTAAAATCAACAGCAAAAGATATATTAACCTTGTCCGTCCGTCCGTCTAATTGTCTATCCAAGTATTTTTGTGTTCAACGTACAGTCGCAATTTTTGAGATATTTTGATGAAATTTGGTACTCAGACATCCTTCGATCCTGCTTTTCGAGCACATAACGTCCTATTTTAAAAAGTTGTGATTTGGAACAAATTTGCAGCTGTCAAAATTTCTGAGAAAACTCGTTAAGTTATTTTTTTGCCATTCTAAGTTGGAAAGTATGGAAAATTTGGTTCGACTGTGGGAATTTTTTTAACCCTCTGCCGTATAATCATTTCTTCGAAAACTGAAGCTTTGCTCTATGTTCAAAAGGTATGATTTTGAATATTTCGTCGTGAAAACTGGTTCATAATAGTGTATTGACAAAGGAATCAAGTTTACCAAATTTGGACCACGTAGATCCATTGGGTGGGGTTGTGAATAGCGAGGGTCCCTCAGAAAAAGACGTAAATTTTGGTATTTTATTATGAAAATACGTGCATAGCAGCGATAGAGCAAAAAAATTAACGATGAGGAGTTTGGATAAGACAAGTGTACTCCTTAGATCCTAACATATACAAGGGTTATCACGAAAAGCAAGCCCTTATGTGAAGAGAAAGTCTATTTTCTAGTTTAATTTCAATCTTTGGGAAGTAAACTAAGTTTGCTAAATTGGGACCGCGGCTTGTGACGTTTTTGTCATTCTCCAATATGCAAACTTTCATGAAAAGTATCCCTTTTTTGATGTATTATTACAAACACTAGTGAATAACTGTACTAGGCGAAGTGATGTAGGGCATGTAGGGCGATGTAATATTATTTTGAAAACATATTGAAAAATCCTAATCATATCTGTCGATAAAACATTGGGTCTTATGGATACCGATGAGTGGATGCTCATGAATTATTCTTGATAATCGAAAAACGAATTTGCAAGAGACGGGTGACATACTAAAGAATCACCAAAAACAATGCATCCACTATTTTGTATGAAAAAGATATTTTCCAAATAGACACCGTTTTTACTCAAAATTGAACAAAAACACAGCGGCATCTATCGTATTATTTAGCAACTATTTGCTGCTTACAAATCCCCAAAGGATACTCGAAGGAAAAGATTTATCTCTGACTGGGTTGGCCTGTTGGGAGTCTTGACAAATTATTCTCTATAAAAATGCATCGAAATGTTAGAAAAATGTCTCACGGGATCGTATCAGTCTTCAAGGCAACTATGTTAACGAATAAAGTCGGATTTTAAGAAAAAAATCAATTTTTTTTTTTCAGTTTTCTTAATGCCGGGACTTGTTGATAGGTGTATTAAAATTAAAATTAATTATTATAATTGTCGATTTTATGGTTTTGAGGATTGTTTGTTTACCTTATCACACAATTAAGTTCATTATCTGACATATCTTGGATCAATTTTCATATAAACAACAACAATCTCTTATTATTAATGCGGTTACACGTAAATATGCAAATGCATAGCACTAACAGTTTATGTTGTTGGCGAATAAATGTCTTTAATGTTAAAGTATTTAGTAAATTGTCTGTGTTGAAGTAAGGGAAAAGTGTAATAGAATTTTCTATTTGTAATTCGAGCAACTCAAACTACTTGTTAACGTTCACTTTTAATGTCTAATGGGGTGGCAGCCGGGGAAATATCTAATTAAAACTTTCATGTATAAATGCAGCATCAAATAATGTGTAGAAAGTACTTTTTATGTTGTTGTAAAACGTGTGTAAAAGTCAAGTTTTATATGGACTACATGTTTAAAGTAAAATGCCATCGCTTTAATTAGGGCGACGGCATCGCGATTAGGTAAAGTCAGGTACACAGGGCTCCAACGTAAAATGAAAATAATGGAGGAATTAAAAAAATAATGAGGACCCGAAGAAGAGGTAAACCAAAAAGGAACTAAGAAAGTAATATTCGCTTCAAAGCGATAGATGGATTGGCCCACTGTGTCAAGAAAATCAAATATGCGAAAATCATTTTGTTCTCGTTTTAATTAGGTCCGATCTGCAATCGCCCATAGCCCTAATAAATATTAGCGACTAACTATAGACCAATATTTCGTATTTGAAAATTATTGACAAAGCGTTTTTTCCCTTTTTTTCCTTTACTTTTCTCCGAATCTCCCAAAGTTTCTTAGTCATTATGGGCGCGGGAACGCTTTGGAATTTGCCATCTTCATCTAAGATACAAGTATATTTGTCACGGGTTTGTTTCGTAAGTCACATTTTGAGGCTTTAGACATTCATTTATTGCCAATCGAATGATAAACTTTGTTTACCTTATAGCCCGACATAGATCTAGGTAAGGTAATGTACATTTGAAAACAGACTATGAAGTCGTTTATGTGTGCAAGTGATTACGTTGTTTTTTTTTTAGTTTTTATTTCTTTCATCACAATAAATGTAGAAACTCTCGTTACGAGCAAACAACCATAGAGTTCGGAGCGTATTTTCCGTGGTTGGTTAATCAAGGAATTTGCCCGCAGAACGTGGATATAATCTGAACTTTTGCATTTAAAGACTTTATTGCATTTAGCTCTAAATTGGCTTTTCGTGATCTTATAATGATGCACTTTAAACTATTTTGCATTAAGAGTCCTATTCTTTAAAACTTCATGCACTTCGCTTAACCTCTTGTTGAACTTTTATGTTTCTCTTTTCGTTTTCGTGTTGTTACTCTCCGTCCACAGGTTTATTAATGTACTTATGCCATATTTAATAAAGGGAAAAATTCGTCGTGTTGACTTTACAAATTAGACGGTAATATCTAACACAATATAACTTAAATGCGCGGTTACGTTCACAATTACCGCAATTAACGTAACAACTACAAAAATTTTATGAACACTGAGAATAACCTGAATACGTTCAAGATCAAGCCGCTGCCATATCGAACTTACAAGCTTATATAATAATAATTTTCGAATAAATTTTAACTTAATTGCCATGATTTTAACATTTGGGTTCGTTTTTAACTACACAACGCATGTTGAATGAGATTAATACTAAATGTGAAAGGTATTAAAGCAATCGGCTTAAACCTGACGTAACTCTCTGTTACCTTCATGTAAATTTTGTAGCTACTCATGTAAGAGGAGAAAGTAAAAGAAGAAAAGATAAATCTTGAGGAGAACTTAACACAGGTGCTTACAATACTATTATGGTCACTGACATCAATTTTTTTGTTTTTTCATAAGTCTATCCACTCGAAGCTCTTGAGGCTATAAACAATTCAAAAAAAAAAAAAAAAAGAAGACTTTTATACATGTATACGTGTCGTATAATAAATTATTTTATAGTTTAGTAAGAAAACTTTATTTAGTAGAAAAAGATTTCAAGTAACGTAAACTCTGGCTTGCTTTTACACAAACTATCACCGTATGTTAGACACATTTTTTTTATTTTATTCTCGAATGAATTGGGAAAAAATAACCAATGGCTGATTACCTATGCTAAAAAGATGTATCAGATTAGGTTAATTTGTCTAACATTAGCTTAGGTATAGTTTCGGGCAAATCAATGATACGCCTTTCTCTTAAACTTGTTATTACATGTGCAAGCAAATGATAAATATGTTTCAAAACACAAGCTTTCTATCTTATGATTGCGATGAAAAACTTTTAAACGAACTACATTGTCAACTTATGTCGGAATATATCGGATTAGAAAACTTTTTAATGCTTCAGCGTTCATGTGTCAGGACGATCGAAACGATGCTAGAGGACATTTGCTTGAAGGTTGCTCAGCTAGCTACAAAGACATTCTATCCACTTTGAGTTGTATGCGATACTTGATGGATCGCTAAATATTCAGTATCAGATAGTACGCAATACATTTAAAATTATTAGAATTTTTGTATCGTATCTATGTACATGTCTTATTTATATAATAATTAAGTATTACATCTTTTTTACACATCTCAGCGAATCTTCGGTTGTTGATCTGACGAAGAAGGAAAACTATTGTATATATATATATGTATATAATACGTTACTCAATAAGCTTATAGGATAACATATAGTGTCACCAAATCAACTCCAATCAATATTGACATATTTCATGTGAAGCTTGTTACTACCCAAAATTCATATGCATTCGTCAATAATCATCCAATCAATTTACAAGGCATACTACTAATAAATTGACCGATGGGTTACACTTAGTCTTTTTTTTATTATTATTATTAATATATAATAATAATTCTTATAAATTTTATTATATTATTTTAAGAGATGGACAAAGTATTGGTTCGATACATTTGAGAACAAAATCTGACTATTATCTCTCCCGCACTTACTAAAACGCCAATAACTATACATTTTTTTCTTAACGAAATCCTTGAAAAGTTTACAGCCTTTGGTTTACAGATGTAAGTTGATTCTTGATTTCGTAATAAATTCAAAAATATATTTAAGAAGACGAAGGATTCGTACGCCTTTACCAGAAACCGAAATGAAAATTTTTTTTTTGTTTGATTGACCAACAAAAATTGCTCTTCCTCTTTAAATATCTTTTTATGCAAATTTTGAAATTTCATAAACTTTCCGCAAACTGGCGGAAAGAAAATTTATTACATTTTTCTTGCTTTCATTTCAATAAAAATTTTTTAATGTATTTAGAAAAAAAAGGCTTTTTCAGGCGAACGATAAAATTTCGCTCTTAGAGCATTCCTTGAGAACTGCTCGATAGTTACCTTAAAAAAGACAGCATTTCAATTACGAAAAGAAATTAAAACTTTACACTTGGGTAAGGCCGGCCATCAAGTCTTCGGAAAAATGTTCCAAACTGATCCATTTTCAATAGAATTCGTCCTTGACACAAAATATACCAGTGACGTAAATTTTATCAAAAATGAAGCATAAAAATATGTATGTATGTATAGGTCTCAATCGATTAAGAATACGGCTTTGTCTGGATTGGTATACTAAAAGGCGGACCAAAGCATAAAATTAGACGATTTACATAAAAATTTATGTGATTCACCTCCTTTTTCTGATAGTTAATCAATCTACTTATCTCTTAATTTTCTTTGGTATATTCATGTCTCTCTCTTTCTCTTAAGTAGCATGTCTCAGTTGAATTATTTAGTTATTTATAATTCTTTGAAATCTTTATTTTTCTATAGTTGTTTTTTTTTTTTTTTAATTGCAGTGAAGGGGTACAATTTGCATTAATCACATTTATGTTGGTTTAATTGGATGTGCGATCATTGCAAAACGAACTCAGCAACAATTTGAATACAGGATCTCAAAGTAAGAGAAAAGGAATATCGCAGAGGACAAAATGACCGTTAACGAATCGAAACCTTTGTATTGCGGTTCTGGTTTTGACGATTTCCACACCAGGTAAAATACATATAAATTTAATTCTTCTTTTTTCTCACTACGCTTTTCTTCTTTCTTTACGTTATGTATTTCTTGTACGTCTTTGGTTTGAATTTAAAATTTTTTCTTTAATTGCCATTTTCTTACACATGAAATAATGAGAAGAAAATTTTATCCAGAGACGCACGAAACACGAATTTCGGATATCGTTTGCTTGTAATAAACATTGAATAGCTTTTTGTAAATAATTTTTGAATTTTTACTTAATTTTAACAAGTGCTTGTGAGAACTTTTTAATCCGCTTTTGTATGCTTCTAACTCCTTCCAACTTATTCAAAAATGGTTGTCTCACACATCTCACAACCATTTTCATGAGAATTTCGTGTGCAATTGCATTGAAAATGTATTTATTTATGCCATTATTTCATTTTGTGTATAAAATTTTGTGAATATTTGCATTTTCGCGAGAGTCAAGCGGATAAAGGGACGAACGTAATTGATTGAATCTCATCTGCAGCAGGAACGAAGATTTATAATACATACGTTCAGTTCTTACACAAATCAGAACGCCTTTCGAAGTTCAAATTAAAGAGCATAGGCAAGGGCGTGGTTATGTTAGATGCGTTTTATTCGCTTATAATGCTCCGACATATCCATCACGGACTTGATAAATTATATATATAGCAAAGGAATGTTAACGCTTAACAGGGAAATCAAAAACTGACTGAGGCAGAGCAGACTTCTTACCGTTGCCCAAATAATCAGGAGCAAACAATCGCTTTAGCGAGTAAAAATAACTTAATTAGCGTTTATACGCACAAATCAATCTTGATCGAAATGGCGGTTTTTTTTAAAGCGATTTTTTGCGTTTACATAACAGCCCTGTTTACATAACAGCTTACTACCTTTGCAAAATAGCGCAATACCTAAGTCATCAAAAATAAATAAATAAAAATAAAGCATAAAATGAAGAGCGTTATGCGAATTGCATTTTTTTTTTCTTTTCATATAATTGGGTCGATAAGAAATGGAAATCGGGACTTGGAAATGTATCATATATTTTTTGTTTTGTTTCTTAGTTTTTTATTATGACACTTGACCCGGACACACATATCTAGTTACATATGTGGTCGCACTACAACACCCTCCACTACGGTTCGCAAAAGGGAGTAGTCTTGTTAGTTCATTCTTCTATTCGTCCCTTCGTTTGCTATCTGCTGTTTAAAAATTGACAGCCGTCATCAAACCTGCAACTTATGCAACACATGCTTTTACCTGAATTTCAAATTTGAAAATTCATCTACAACAGATTAAAAGAGAACTACAACGTGCAATTCATAGTAGATGTTGATGTTAAATTTGTTACACACCCAACTTATCCCAGTGCCATATAGCACATCAGGAAAGGAGTCCCAATCGGTTAACTAACACGCACACAGTTAATGATAACAAATTTTCTAATTTTTTGTCCATTAGCGAGATCCAATGGATATTGGCTTCGATGTGAATATAACGTTAAAGCTGTTCACGTTGGAGATCTTGCCCATGAACGATCAGGATAAATTCTTATATAGCGTTTTTATATGATCTGGACAATATTTAGTTAACAAATTTCAAATGCTTTTGCTCAATTGCCATCACCTTTTCTCACGTGAGTACGCCGATCGCAAACGTTTCGATGTTTATGTTACATCTAAAGAACTTACGTAGAAGTTTGTTGTCCACATTTGATTTACGTTCTTGTTAGGTAATAAAAATTTAGCAACAACAATCAAATACAAAGAGCCTTAGCTCTAATATTAATTAAGAATAAATAGAATTTAGAAGAGAAAAATTTCTTGATGGCCGATCTCAACTTAAGCTCAATGATGAATCGTAATCGAGTAAGATGTGATACAATACGCCCCCTTTATATATATAACTATTTAGTTTGTGCGACTGCATGAAACCTCCAAAATAACTTGACATATTACACCAATTGATTCCGGATCATTTTCTAAATAGATTTAAACATCTCGTCCTGTCCGTTTGTTTTCGTGTCCGTCTAGTGCGCGCTTGTTTAATTTTCTATTCAACACATCGGTCGTAATTTTTGAAATATTTTCATTAAGTTTAGTTGACTGACAGTTATATCTTTCTAATGAAAATGGAGAGGATCGAGCAGTTTGTTCGATTCCGCTCGTTCCTTTTCGTCTCATAATGTTTTAAAGTGTTTAGCTTCATGAATTTCGGTTTTAAAAGTGCATACCTATAGACAACCTGTCTGTTTTCTCTCAAGCAATAAATGTGTAAATGTACTGAACTTATAATCGGCAAATGCAAATATCCTTTTGAAGGCAGTTTACGTCTTACGCACTACAATACCAGTTATCCTCTAGAGAATGTTATGAAGTTTGCGTGCTTGTAAGGTGCAAATAATAAGTTTAATAATCCATTATCGATTGTACATTATAGACGTTGTTGTGAACAAAAAGAAGGTAAGTTTTTAAAAGCTTTCACTTTTCTTTAATATTAATAATAAAGTTTATTAAAGAAAATTTAAATATATATTAGTTTTATATAAAAGAAAAGGATCTAATTTTTCATTTAATCAGTTTTTAATAAAATTTTTTTCCATTACTTCTCTCTATTTCCTTCTCTCTCTCTTTCTCACTCTCTCTCTTCTCTCTCTTTCTCTCTCTCTCACTCTCTCTCTCTCTTTCTCCTAATGTCATTTTCAGTTACAAAGGCTGGCACGGCTATATTTCGTTGATAGTCTGCGTATTGGGCACTGTAGCCAATACATTAAACATTATTGTTTTGACGCGCCGTGATATGCGCTCGCCTACGAATGCCATACTAACGGGGTTGGCTGTAGCTGATTTGGCTGTTATGCTTGAATACATACCCTATACCATACACGATTATATTTTAGAAGAAAGTTTACCGCGCGAGCAGCGACTGACTTATTCATGGGCATGTTTCATTAAATTCCATTCGATATTTACACAACTTTTGCACACAATATCCATATGGCTAACGGTAACTTTAGCTGTATGGCGTTATATAGCGGTAGCACATCCGCAAAAGAATCGCCAGTGGTGTGGTATGCGTACCACAATCATTACTATCGCCACTGCTTATATTGTCTGTATACTGGTGGTGGTGCCGTCGTTGTATTTGATTACCTCAATAGTTGAATATTTCGAAGTGTTAGATGCAAATGGTAAGCCACTATCCTCGACACCTTTAACTCAGTACATGATTGACTATGAGCGGAATTTTGAAAACAAATCATTGAACTCAGTTGATTTAGGGCAGAGTAAACAAAATGATAGCAATGAGGCAGACGCGCTTCTAAATGCGGTCAACCAAAGCAATATAATCAGAGTAGAGACAACTACATTCAGCACTACAAGTAATTCATCTTCTCTGCTACCCGCAACAATGTCATCGTCGCCATTGTCATTAAATAAAAATTTAACCTTCGAGTTAAATCGTAATGTCACTGTTTATCGTTTATACCTTAGCGAGTTAGCATTACGCAACAAATCCCTGCAGAATACCACACAACTAATTTACAGCGTGTTAATTAAATTAATTCCCTGCATCGCTTTAACAATCTTATCGATACGTTTGATCATGGCTTTGCTGGAAGCCAAGCGACGCCGTAAAAAGCTTACTACGAATGCTGTCAACGGCTTGAAATCTGTGACAAATGGCAAAGCACAAGAACAGCAATTACACAAACGAAAAGGTAGCAAAATATTCGAAAAAGAAAAGCAAACAGACCGCACCACACGTATGCTCCTAGCAGTATTATTATTATTTCTCATTACCGAGTTTCCGCAGGGTATTCTTGGTCTTTTGAATATTGTGCTGGGTCGTGATTTTCTAATGCAATGCTATCTAAGGTTGAGTAAGTATTTTAATTCTTTCAACATATATCGATAATCTATGACATCATAATAGAAAACTGTACTCGCTTTGACGTAAATTGGAATCGACATCCGAACACATAAAGTGTGTCTGTGAAAATCGAACTTTGCTCGCAATTTAAATGAAAAGCGACTATATATAATCGAAATTGTTATTGTTGCAAATTTGAGTTTAGTTCGATTACTAAAAAAAGTTAGCAAATTATTAACAGAAGAACTTTAACGTTTTATTCATTTTCCTAGAGTTATTTCATTTTCTTAGCAGATCACACTCATATTCAAAATTGATTTTTTATTTCCTATCCCAAGCATGTTCAAGTAGCTAAGAAGGGCGTCTATCAAATCGGCATACCCGTAGTGCCCATCCCCACAGTAGTTCGGGCGAACGTTTGCTCGTTAAAGACAAAAAACTTGCCGATCAGGACAAACACCACTACCAGGCCTCTCTATATTCGTCTCTCTTTTTCTAGCCAACACTCTGTTAGTCGTTCATAGGCATCTCCTGTGATCCATCATATTAAAAAACAAATATATATATATATATAAAATATTCTTTTCCTTTCCTTTCCTGTACAATTACAAGAATTTCAGCTTCAGACAGATGAAAAAAGAACGTTATTTTAATGGACGTAAGAGGAAAATTACTTTGAATCGTAGGGAGAAGGGTATTGTTTTCTTCCAACGTTTTAATTTGTGTAAGTCAAGGACATAATGGGAAAGCACACAGAATACGAAACGCTACCAAAACTCATGATATATGACTTTTTTCATTTTCAGCTTAATGACGTTCGGCCTCGAATGGCAAAATGCAGTCAGGAAACGTTAGTAGCATTGCACGGGAGTCTCCTTCCCTTCCCGCTGTACGCATCAAACACCTTTTCTTCTGACTCTAATTACAAGCAATGCCGTACTACGTGTTCGAGCAACGTTTCCGTTCTTATGACGATATCTACACAAATAAATCCATTTGTGCACAGCCTCAAAACGCGAGTTGTGCGTATTTCTTATTAGCCATTTATTATATTCCTCTTGAAATTTTCAATATTCCATTCGTTAAACAAACCTCAAAAGTTGGTGGAGGAAACTAACAAAAAGTTTTATAAAAGTAAATTAAGTCGCTTGCAGAACTTCAGTTCAACCTAATTATAATTTCCATTGAATTTAGCTCAGCTAAAAGAAAACTAAAAAGTGGCAAAGAGTTTTTGAGTGCGTTATAAATGTTACTTCAAAATTATTTATTCACACATTGAATAACAGCAAGAAAACCATTTCTTTCAAACGAATCTCAAAGAAAGCAGTGTTTTTTATTGATCTTGTTAGACGACTATCAAGCGATTTCATATCAATTAAACGTTTTATCCCTGTCTTATTTTCGATTTCTTCACTCTAGTTTCACATATCATACATACCGCGGCATCATCATATTTTTTGCATTGACAAACCTAAAAAACCTAGAAACCTACAAAATTTCTAAAGTCAAATGTACGATATTGGATAACGGATAACGGATAACGGATAACGGAGCACGATGAAAATTCATTTATCAAAAGTAGAGCGTCGTAAACATGTAACTTTGACGATATCGACCGCCAACGGACGATGGAATATTGCTTATACCAACCATAACCACCATTCTAAATGTTTGCTGTTAGACGGCTTTTAATAATATTTTTAAATTTTTTCTTTATTTCCCCTCCCCTTTGGTATATAGGTGACTTAATGGACATATTGGCGTTAATCAATTCCAGTATCAATTTCATATTGTATTGCTCGATGAGTCGGCAATTTCGTACAACATTCGCTATATTGTTTCGTCCGAAATTTCTTGATAAATGGGTACCGATACCGGCACACGAAGATGAAGGACAAACTGCTGCGATTAATAGAGATGGTATTAGCGCGTTACCAAATTTAAGGCAATCTGTTCATCGAACAAATCGCATGAAACGTGATAGATTAAGTAGGAGTATGGTTTTTGAGCAGAATGCAGCCACAACAACGCAAATAACAAATGTGTAGCAACAATCGAAGCGGTTTTTTCAGACCGTAAACGATAAGCCATCTTACTGGAATTTCTTACTATTCAAAATCAAACGTAAGCATAGCCAGTCGGCGATAAACGAATATGAATGTGATCATAACGTTCCTCAAGATAACCAGCTTAGAACGATTGTTGATAAACATACAGCAAATACAAAGGAAACCAGAATGCTGTCTGCAAATTATTTACATTATTTAGTCTACATTTTAACGTATCATCTAACAGTAAAATGTGAATAATGCTAAAAAGCAGAGGAAATAAAAAACAACGCATTGTCGCTTATTGCTAAGACACACAAACATACATTGATGGAAAAAATAAATGTAGAATTTCTTATGAGTCATTTATTGCAATATCAGGCACTGAACTTGAAAACGAAAATGAAAATGAACGAATGAAATGTTTATGTTGCACACTATATATATATATATATATATATATATATGTCCACATTGTATGTATTTAAAATAATCAACAACAGTAAGAGCGAGAAGAAATTTAATATACGGACAATTGTTCAAATATCAGGTATACAGTTATTAATGCAACATTATTAACAGACTTTATTACGACTACTTTAAGATACTTAAACTGTTGTTGTTACCGTAACAATGCAAAGCAACCACTGTGTTGTACGTTGCGTATTGTGTTTTCACTTTCGTGTATTCTAATGTGAGCAACACCAACAGCAATGGCATTTACAACAACAATAAAATTGCACTTTTGTCGGTATTGCTGAGTGCCGCTATTCTGCTAAAGACAAAAACACAAAGCCCTCTGAAGGTTACTGTTAAAAGGTGCTCTTCATCCTTGTCAGTTTTCCCTATTTCTACGTCTTCGTCGTTATGTTCTTTCTCTTACTTCTCTTATTGTTGTTGCCATTATGGACTTACTACTCATCTCTACACATTGCTTAATACTTATATGTATATAAACATATATACATACATGTATACATACATACATACATGCATACATACAAGTGTGGATATCTATATGTCTATACATATGTATATAGATCTATATGTGTGGATATATATATATATTTAATGCTTGTTCCTATCACTTACAAATGATGTCCGTTTATTAAATTTTTTATTTTTCTTGTAAAATTGAGTGATTGTGCGTTTATTACATGTGATTATTTCCTGTCTAGCATTGATGAGAATATTGTTATAAGATATCCAGGTATGGATAAGAAATCCTGAGTACATAAGATGAAATTCGCGTTTAATACAATCTTAGTAAATGTTTGTTAACTTAATGTTAATAATAACTGATGTCATAAAAAAACCAAGCAAAAAAGAAAAATAAGAAAATAAATAATTCTTTTAAGGTTTCAAGTTACAATTACACTTTTACGTGCATCGACCTTAACTAATTAATGTTTTTTTTTTTTTTTTTATGTAAGCAAACTTCATGCAACAATTCGAAGATCTACTATGGAAAACAAGAAGTGCATGCATAAAAACTTCAATTAATTTTTGTCATTTTGTTTCACAGAACAATTTTCTTTAAGTAGTTGTATATAATGCAAGTTAACACTTAAGTCATATTTTCGATGTATGTACCCCATAGCTTATATATGGCCTATTGAGAAAGGTACTTGGAAATATTCAGTTATTTCGATGTTATTTCAAATAATTCGCTTTCGCATGATTTAGCTAAAGTCATTTTCCATTTTCTTTGTCATCTGTACCTACAATCTAGTGCCTGTTAAACATGATAAAAGCACAAGCAGAAGGGCAGGTGGACAAATCGACATCGTTTACATTACATATATATATATATACATATACATAATATATAATATATATATATACATATATATATATATTAATAACAGGGTTGCTTGTTTGTTGAGTTTATTGAAAGTGAATTTTATTTTTTCCGCTGCTTTCAAAATTACAATTTAAACTTAACTAAAATTGTTGACATCTCAAGTTATGTTGGTACGATGAACTATGACGCCGGAAATAAGCGTTTTGCGTTCTTCAGCTACACTGTTGAACTACTGCCAGTATTTTTCGTTTTTAAGGTTACACCTTTGAATTGATATTTTGGTTGTCCAGTGTTAACTTAGATATATATGTAAACATGGATATATGCATTATTCAGGCTTCGATGCAATTTTTTAGCCACTAAAAGTCTAATAACACGAGTAGTTCGCTACCGTTTTTCTTCAGCAGAAAACTTTTAGTATAATACGACTATGAAAATTGATTACAAGGATGCTCGGAAAGATGGCAGGACAAATTTTGCTGGTTTTTATTAATAAATGTTGTTGTTGTTGTTGCTTTTTTTTTTTAGTTAACTAACAAAAACAATTTTATAATAACCCATAGAAAAAGTTCTTTCTGTTCGAAAATATAGTTTTCATTTTTTAACTTTGTATTTGATTTTCGAAATTATCATTAAAATTTTCGATCAAAAGCAGAAGAAATTATTTGATTTATCAAATTTAACATATCTGTTAAGAAAAAAAAACAAAAAACGAACAAGATGTTACGGCAATGTGTACAGTTTCTGTACACCTTGATTATTACACCCTACATCCCTGTTTGTTACTTGTTTTGCTTTTTCTTTATTATCTTTTATATAATGCAATAGCGGTTCAAACGAAAAGTGACAATGTGTCAGAAGTTTTAACTGACAAACTGTTTCCTGCAATATAACAAAATTTTTATCAAAGATCTCATTTTGTAAACATAGCAAAAGGTCGCTTCAAAGCGAAGCAAATTTTTTATAACCTATTTTCGAAATATGTGCAAACTTCTCGTGTGTGAGCGATTGTTTGTATTCTTTATTAGCTGTTTAGCAACCACTCATGAAACAAAGAATTTAAAGTTAAATTTAAGCTAAAATTTCGGACGATGTGGAGCTGGAGCCTTATCTGAAAAGATAAAATCGGAGCAATTAATATTTTCGTATCCTATAACATTGAATGAAAGTGGCCGAGCTTTTTCTCTTTATACAGGCACTGTACAACCATTTGTAGAATATACGTGGAAGCTTTTATTCCCATCACTGTTGCAGTTTATGAGTAATGCGTAAAAAAATTATACTTTTTTTTTTGCGAAAGGAGAGGTGTTCTCACTTTACGTTGTACTGTCGTGTCGTTTAAAGAATTCGGGCCATGTTTAATGTCAAGCGGCGGGCAAGAATTTCGAAAGTTTTTTACCAAATTTTTAAATGGCATGGCCAGACAGAGGGACATACTTCCGTCGACTTAAATTTTGATACTGATAAATATAATTTATAGGGTATCTGAAGCGTCCTTGTGGGTGTTGCAAAATTTTTCCTTCGGGCATAAAAAACAAATTCGTAACAAATCTTGGTTATCTACCATTTCCAACAACTGCAATATTCATAAATCACTTAACTTTTCTGTAGACCATTCAATCGACCATTTTTAGACCAGTGGGAGACCACTTGTAGATCATAAGTTATAAGTTGAAAATACAGTGAAACTTTTTTTGTGAGCAATGAATGATATCTGAAAATCAATTAAGCATTTGACATCAATTTTTGCGAATTTGCGATTATTAAGAAAAATGCAATTGGATTTATATTATATATATATATATATGTCACAATATAAAAAATTTTAAATATATAAAAATAATAATAATATATAAGAATAGATCAAATTTTTCTTATCGGATTTACAATTGGTTCGTTGTTGACCTTTTCAAACCGAATTTCCACATTGAAGTAAGTCTTCAACAACTAATATAAAAGTTAAACATTACTGAGAACATAACACAAACTTGATTAACATGAATATTTTACTGAAGTGAAGTTAGCCCACTGTACATAGCCCACATTTAGCAAAGACAAAAATGTGGGCTATCTTCACTCTAGTGTAATCACCTTTTTTAAGATAGTTGATAATAGAACGCTACGAAATTATTGGAAAAACTTAGCAAAACTAGAAGTATAAACATAAATAAAATAGGAAATTATGCAGAAATGTTTTTAGATATTAAAAAAA
>KK499878.1:57946-104368 GCA_000688715.1 Glossina pallidipes | reverse complement strand
TTTTGTCTTTTTTCAACATACATGTCTAAGATTATACATTACGCAATGATAGCGTTTGTCCATACACTTGCTTAAGAAGTTATATGCATGTTATTGAGTTATCGTCATTTTTTTAAATATGGATCGCGTATAATTTTATTCAGAACATTCTATAGGCCAGCAAAATATATGCTATGGGAAAAATGTTCGTGTGCGTTTGTGCGTGCACTAGCAGCCAGTTGACTGCCTGCTTTCTCTTTCTCATTATTTATATCGGCAACAACTCAGTTTATGATTTTTGGGTATGACGGCGTATATTCCAAGATTATGCCCTATTATTTAAAGACAATTTGGTAATTTTATTTTATTTAAAGACAATTTGGTATCTAAAGTAATTACAATATAATTACAATGACTAAATCAAATAATTAATAAGTAGTTCTCGTAAGGCGGAGATTTTGGAAAATAGTAGAGGAAGCACATAGCGATTTGAGGATTACAATTTCCAGGAAAACGGAAATGATCACTTTTGGGTATGACTTTGACGATTTATTTCAACTTGTTTTATAAATTCATAAATGATGAGGGATTGCAAAAATTTAGGAATTATATTAATTTATTTATTTTTATTACATATATAGAAAATCAAACACTTTATTTCTATGTTAGTTATAAAAAATTGTTTATGGAAATAAAAAAAAGTTCAATTAAAAAGTAGAATACGCTTCACTGTGATTATAGAAATTATGAAATTATAGATTAACACGTAGTTAAATGAATGAAGGCCAGACCACAAGACTCAGCTAATTACCTATGTACGGAGCTTCTCAGACGGCAATGGGTGATATGCATTATGCTTGAAGTTTCAAGCTTGCTGCTGATGTTTGTCGAGAGAAGGAGAGCACAGGGGCACGAAACTTCGTCCGGTTTCGATTTCTCCCTAAAATATTCTTTTTCTATTTATCTAATACGCAAATTAGAAAATGTTACCAAAATAAACAATGATACGTTAATTTGCATTACGTTTAATAATAATGTCTGTTAACAAATAGTCCATTATTTTTCCTGTGAAAGACCGACACCCAAGCCTTATATAATTTTATAGTTTTTTATAGCAGTCTCAACGTAGTCTTTCAACATTACGTTGAATATTGCTCTCGTGAAACCGGTTTTTCTTAGCGGACTATCTGAACATACAGGAGATGCATATATTTTGCATGTCTAAAGCAAACAGAACATATAAGAGATGAGTTCCTTCCTTCTTTTTCCTTTCTTTAACGACGAGGCGAAATCTGCTATTGAAATCTTCAACTGGCTAACGGTCGTCAGCCGACCTTGAACAAGAATAAATTAATAATCAATATTGCTACGAAAAGAAGTTATTTTCAAAGCCGACAGCAAAAAAGAAACAAAGCTGAAGCAGTAAAATGACAAACAGCTGACCGAGAAGAAATTTCACACTTCTGGAGTTCGGAGATTGAATTAAGCCTCCGAGGCGTTTATATATTCAAATTGTAGATAATGTATATAACTTTAGCGGTTATAGGCGATAAGATGATTTTCTTTTGATTAAATTTTATTATTATCGCACGATATCACTTATTGTTATAACTTTCACGTCTTCTTTTTTAAATTTTATTTTTCAATTTTCGTTTGCCCTAAGTTGCTGTGCTCGAAATCTCTGTCCATCATAACTCATATTCTACTCTTTTATGTGTATTATATGTCCGCTACGTTTTTTATTTTTTTATTATTGAACGTCGATCACGCCGTTTATTAACCTAATCTCTTATATTATTCGGGTGAACCAAAATAAAAATTTAAAAAAAATGAAAGATTCTGTCACTTCCAGTAAACTTGATGATTTCCTCTACGGGAATAAAAAATTTAAGAAATTAAAATGTTTCCATGTAAAAACTCAAAAGTTATGAAATAACATTATTCAGCGTTATATTAGATTATTGTGACGGCAAGATTACAGATTTTGAATGCTAATGAAACTTTTATAAGTTACGCATAAAAATGCAATTTACACAAACAATGCATGGCGCAGAGATAAATTGTTTTCATCTTTAGTTTTGCTGCAAAATAGCTTTATAAGCTTAATGTGTGTAAAAAAAAAAATAAGTAAGAAAATTAAATTCGGCCGAGACCGAATCCTTTATAACCCATCGCCGCTTACCACGAAAAAGACAAAAGAAGTAAAAGAACAAATTCTCATGCTCTATAATATAGAGTGGGCGCAGTTGATTTCTTCTATTTTCAAAATAAAGTTTTTGTTTAGAGGAATGTGAGCGTTGTAGGCGTGTCCTTTGAAAATTTTAGGCCAATTCCAAATTCTTTTGCAAATTTTTAGGCGAAATCTTCATTTTCACTAACGGGACAATGATTACGGCAAATATTACAAAGTTACGCAAACAGACAGATGGACAGACGAACAGGCGGACATGCTTAGACGCATTCAAGGATAATTGACCAAGAATTTGTATACTTTATGAGTTTTTTGAAGATTGTTACTGCGTTCTAGGAAGGTATTGAAAAAATAATTAAATTTTGATACACTATAATGCAGGGTAGGCGTGGCTGATTTTTTCCATTATTGTGCACAGTTGCTGCAGCTTTGCCCATAAAATATGCGTTCAAATTTTTCTACATTTATTTGTTATAGTTTATGAGTAACGAGCACAAAACCAATTTTTCATTCTCTTTGAAAAGCAGAGGTGTTCTCGGTTTACGTGGTGCTGTGGGCGTGTCGTTCGACCGATTTGGCCCATTAACATACACCAACCTGCGTGCAAAAACTTCCAATTTTTCTGCCAAATTTGAAGTTGATAGCGTCATGTTTGCGGCCAGGGTAATGTTTAAGACGGACAGACGGACATGCTTAAATTGGTTTAGAATTTGATGCTGATCAAGAATATTTTATGGGGTTTGACAAAATGAATATTCCTTCGGTGATGGATAGAAAATAAAAGAAAACGATAAGCGGTTCGGCAGAAATGTTCATTTTTCACTTTTGGTTTTAATAGAGTACTTGCGGAAGACGTGTGGACATAATTCAATGAATCCAAAAATGTTATGACTCCAAAAGCGCAACAACAAGAAAATTACATTCCGCTTTTCTGCCTTACGCACACGAATTACTAACTACACACATACACATAGTGCACGGCTTGCAGTTTTTTGAATCTTTTAAAGTTGCACGTGTTCAAACACCTGCGCAAAATATTTCAATGGACTGCAATTTCACACACACGCATACACATACATACACTATATACCAGCAGCTCTCAAGCAAGCGTACATTAATATAATGCACCAAAGAAATAATTTATTTTATTTGATGTCAGATTCGAAGAAACAAATTTTTCTCCTTTCCAAGCACGTTCTATGTGTTTATTATTTTATAGTAAAGATTATGTAAAGCGTATGCTATGTAAACGCCCGACTAAAGTGCAAAGCTTACCATCATACAAGCACTATAACACTACACATGTCCTAGAGCATACATTTTATTTTAAGTGAATTTCTTTCCTTTTATTCCGAGAGTGCACTGTGTTCAACATCACATCACTGGATGTATGAGTATGTTGTAAGGCTTTAATGTGCAGTATTGAATAACAATAATTCTCCATATCAAAGTGCTATATTTAGACCTTACGTTATTATATAAATTATTTTAATGAAGAGTAAAAACCATAGTTGTTTTTTTTTCCAATTTTTTTTTTTTATATTATATATATATAAATATATATTTAATATGATTAATCAGTCAGAAAATGTCCCCGACACGTGAGTAATACGATGAAAGTAAAAAAGAAGTGGGGAACGAACAAAATACAGGAAGCGGCCATAGCGTGCCCAACCGGTAAGGTTTATGCTGAGCACTCACTATAACAACAATCAAATGTGATCTGTCTGAGATTTGAACCATCGAGCACTGTCTTGATAGTCGTAGTTCTTATATACATCACGGCTACGCATACGGAGATTTTTGATATTCTTGAGAATTTTATATTTGTCAGTTTTTGGAACCAAATCATTCGGGGGAGAGTTTACTTCCCCTGCGCAATTCACAGAATGGCGCCGCTGAATCTTATTAGGTAACGGAAAGGAAAGCGTTACGACAACACAATGTGCAAAGAGTCATGGAACAGCCGGTCGGAATGTTAACAACCACACTACCAACAACGCTTGACGCTTCTGACTACGAGAGGGAGTGACCACTACATAAAAACCTAAAATATGGAAGAAAAAGTAATAGCATCATAATATTCAACGAAATTATTAAATAATAAGTACCGGGGAAAACGATCATTTCCCAACAATGCTAAAAGACGGCAAGACCGATGCCAAGAGACATCTTTCTCTTAATAAGTTTCGCGACACACACTGTAACCAGTCCGATTATGAACCTAAAAAAAAAAAAAGATTACTTCATCTACATATCGATAACTAAAGAAGTGTGGAGATGTTTTTCCGAAACATTGGTTGTTGTGTCATTACCGGAGAAAGTTGAATTTTTGCCACAAGAAAAGACACTCTTTTACTAATAAAAATTAATGCAATCAACTTGTCAAAAATAGCCCAAATCCACTGGAAACTTTATTGTTTTGAAGAAGTTGTAAAAAAAAGGAAACCAAATGGAAGGAAATAAAATTGTTGAAGTTATACTCGACCCTTTAGGAAATCGTGTCTCGAGAAAAACGTGTTTAAAGTTTTGAAATGTGTTTTCATGGTTTTCATTATAATAAATTTTTAATATTTTCCCAATTAATTCACAATTCCAGGACCATAAGACAGCTATTCTCTTTGTTCGAAAGTACCTGGTTTGCAACATCTTCCAAAGACTGGAATGCACGTATTACGCTTTACATATTGCAAAATGACACAAAAAACGGCAAAAAATCTATTATTTAGACCAACAAGTAAAGTTTAAAAACAAGAAGGTTTTCTAAACCTGCAATTTCTGCGGCAGAAGCCCTAAAAGCTTTCGAATCGCTCGCAGCTTCATATCTTCTTAATGGTCGTCTTGATGAAACTTCGCGAACACTTTTAAATGAACATAAATTCTTTCTTAAGATCTGATAGTGTGTTAGAAAAACTGGAAATCAACAAGTAAGGCGTTTATGAAGCAAATTTCCGGCAGGGATGCATTTCACACAAGCAGCCTCTTCGAAGCGTTTGGCCAAAATATTCAAGAACAAATTTCTTTTAGATAATGAATTCTTTCCTTTATGCTTGACATGCTTCAAAGCATGATTACCCAAAAAAAAAAAAAACAAGAACAATTAGTGGTGATCTCATTGTTAAGGTAATAGTTGGAAAAATATTCAAGAAAAGAAAGACAAGTTCGAACTATGATAGGGATTCTATAAAAACGGTGTCTTCTTTAGATTCTAGTGTAAATGAAATTTTTCCCTTTCCTTATAATGTGTACGCACATTCAATATTATAACAAGATGTTGGAGCGTTACACATCTATAGATGTATACGTTTATCTGCAGCGCACAAATACATCAATATTTGCTTTAAACTACTTATCGGTAAAAATTCCCTTCTATAAAATTTGCACATTTTGCGTATTCCGGTCAATTGGAGAGCTTGGAGAGCAAATCTTCTTTGAATTCGATTTTTTCCGTTTTTCATCTCCGTCAAATTTTTTTTTTTTTTTTATTTACCCGATTTTTTCGGCATTGAACTTCCGGCGGTTGTATAAGAAAGGGATGGAAACAATTGCCCTCCGATTCACCCTCTTCACTTCTCATTTTTGTCGAGAAGTTTCGGAAGTTGCAACTTTTTTTGTGTTTTATGAAAAATAGCGTTTTATGGGGTAATATATAAAAATGACTCCAATTAATTCATTTACAATAGAGTGCATCCTTGGGAAAAAAAAACACCCCAATACATTAAATTTAATCAAAATATTTCGAAAATGGCTACCTAAAGTTTGAACACAAACAGATGGACAGGCAAAGTTAGGTAGGTATATTAAAAGTTCTTCTGGGTATTAGAAACATCCACACAAAGTTAATATAGCCCGGTGAGCAAGTGATGGAGTGTGTAACAAGTTTTAAAATTTATGCATAGATATAATAATATAACTGCGTTAAGTACTTTCTTATAACGTTACTCCGAATAAAAGGAACTTTAGCAAGTTTTGCTCATCATGTACTCTTATCAAATGTTCTCTGGCTTTAAGGTCAATTCTTTGTTGTACGCATGGACTACCATGTTTTATTTGTATGAATTTGTAATGTAAACAATGTAGACAAATAATAACTGCCCTGAGGTGAATCTCTTATACACCCAAACCTTAAGCTTTGTGCTTGCAAACAGCTGCAGTTAACTAAGCTCACACCTGCTGTATGTTCCAAGTTACTAAAATCAATATGTATGTCTAAAGGAAGCATTGAACAACTTCAAGATATTGTTTATTATAGGATTTGTTTATACAATTATAAGACGTTGTCGCTCCGGAAACTCTCCCCTTAGCCTAGAGTAATGCAAATTTCTGTGAAAAGTGATTAAAACACGCTGAGTGATTTTCCAACATTTGCTCTATAAAGGGCGGAGTGTAGCAGGTGACCAGGGCATAGGGAGAGCATTGGCGGCTTGCTGATTAAATCCATATATCCATATATTCATTCATATTTTGAGCCTTAACAACATTAATTCTGCACCTACCTTATATGAAATTTCGATTGTCAAAACATTTTGAAAAATTTGAGTGAGATACGTGTTGTTTGCAATCAGTTTGAAAATAGAATCTTAACGAAGAAATGAAATCAAGTCGCAGAAACTTTTCATGCGAGTTTCCACGTGGATTACCAAGCCAAATGCGCATTGATGGGCTAAATGAGACCACATGCTTAGTCACTATAAAACACTGCTACAACGAGTTTGCCAGTGGTTATCGTTCGCTCACTGACGAAACTCGTGAAGATCATCTAAAATTGGTTTGTTGTATCAGGAAAGATTTACGCTATGCAAAGGCTGATACTTCAAGATCAATATATGACATACTTAGGAATTGAGGCAATTTTAAGCATTATATGCACCAGCTTATATAAAATATTGCATGATCGTTTTGCTGTGTAAAAGATTTTTTCCCCGTTGGGTTCCATATAATTTGATAAAATATGAAAAGATGCTCGTGTTGATTGTCAGAATTCAGTCATTCTTAGCAGAATATCAAACCAATTATAAATGATTTTTAAGATTTTTGTAATAACAAAGCATGGCCAGTAGGTAATATCTTGCTTGCTATGGCCTCTAACCAATGGATCTGCCCGTAATTGAAGAAAATACGTCAGTTTTATATTTTGATTTCGAAATTAATAAAAGTTTTCATGTTACTGTTAAAGTTTTGCCTAACGAAAATGTTGTGTCAAACTTGAAAACTAAGGTTTTAAGTTTTGCTCACAAAAACCGAAACGTTATGTGCAAATAACTCATTTTATTATTGTGATCAAAGAGTAATATAATTAAGTGTTTTCTCGCTTATCCTTCGACAGAACTAAACTAAACTTTTATAAAGAAATATTATTTGATTATCAAGTGTCGTTCGCTTGAATTGTGGGCGTTTTGCATCGAAATTATCTTTAGAATACACTTCATCAAGCGAATGGATTTTCGTTGTTGCAATCTTACACATATTATAAAGATGAGCACGAGAAAATTCACCTTAAGTTGAATGTAATTTCCTTCCTTCTGCATACTACGCATACGTATTTCTCTCTGTGAGTACGCCGCTTTTCGTTTCTATTATGTATTTTGCTGCTGTCACAGTATACGATAATAGATTGTAACCTTACCTACATACTAAAGGATGGAATTGTTGGATTGACGTGATTCTCGCAAAATTTTTTCTATGGAAGTGAATATGGTATTTGCATACGCTTTTACGTAGACGGATAGATGCCAATAAATGGACTTTGAAAATTTTTAAAAATGTTATTAAATGTTGAAAAAATTCCGTAAATTGTACGTCGCTGTAAACTACATGGAATTACACTACACGTAGCACTTAGTTAGTAAATACATTGCAGAAAAAATTGTAGCACAAATAATATTAAACAAGAAACTCAATAAATTGTGCGTAAGATTCTAATCATGTAACGCTATCAGTTTGCGAATGAACCTTAACTATCAACACATAAGATGAGCTGGCGTATAAAGACGCACACGTTACGTCCGCAAACGATTTACAATATATCACATATTGACTGACATATTGCCTGACAAATGAGAGAAGAAATTCATAAAAAAACTATTGGACAAATCGGTATATATGTGACCGTTTTTGCATATATTATGTTAAATCGAAAATATCAATATGTATTCACTATTGCATGTAGGAGTACACGATTTTGCATATAAAGGATATACACACATTGGTTTCAAGGCAAATATGGAAGTGTTGTACATTGTAATACACAACACAAATATCTCGACGATGTACACATAGTTACCAAGGCAAACCAAGTGCAATCGAAGTAAGAGTTAACAATGTTGTATGTACGAAATGTAAGAAATATCATGAAATCTGACTTCTGCATGTCCTTAGGTGTTCGGTAAATTTCATAGTTTGCATGAAAATATGCCAAAGAAGGAGGGATTTTTTTGCGTTTGCTTTTCTTCATTAATACAATGATTCGATGTCCAACTTCTTTTTGCTAAAAGAAGACTGATTTGCTGCCGTTCTACCGACCTTTAGTAAATGTTTAATCTTTTAAATATTTAACGTTAAATGTCATCTTACATTTTTTGTATTATGCAATAGTTGGTTTGTTGCATTTTCTCTTCTCATTCTCTGATAAACTTTTCTTATCAGCAGTATTGGCACGTGTTTCATTAAATTCGTTTAGGAACAACACATAAAATAGTATAAAAAGAGGATGGCATGATAAAAGCAACGCTAATTTGAAATATCAAAACTTATTTTATGAAAACGCAACCTTGAGATAAGTTAATTAAATTATGTAAGCGTTTAGAAGAAAAAATTTCCTTACGTCTAAGCAAATAACTGTAAAAACTTATGTTTTAAAAATAATTCTTCGCTCTTATCTAACCTTGACCATTACCTTACACTGAGCAGTGCACGAAAGCCTTTTTCTACGCCTTGAGTGTAATGAAAGATGTAATCGGAAACCGTTTATATCAAAATAATTGTTTGTCGGTATGCTAAAGATACCTATTAAATTAATGTTAAATTAAGCAAAATATATTCTCGACAATGAGTGTACCACGGTACATAAGACTACACGCATAGAGCGCAATTTAACTTTGGTATCTATGTTATGAGTAAGTTTGTAATAGCAAGAGAACGAAAGAAACAAATGGAAATTGCATACGCATCGACATGACAAGACATTACAAGACAAGTCCATTCCAACTACCCTTTGCATGGAAACTCTAACTGAATACCTTATGTTTCATTGACTTTAAATTCGAATATTCATTTATTGTATAACTTAGGGGTGACGTCAGTAAGGCGCGGGCGTTATGTGGCGTGTTCTGGTGATAGCAGAAAAAAATTCTGACAGAAAAAAAGACCCTAAGCTTTATTTAAGTTTTTACACAAGAGATTTCATAAATAGATCTAACTTGACTAGGTTTTAAATATCGAAACCTCCTCCGGAAAACAAAGTTTTGTGTGTACCTTTTTATGTGAATACATAACAATTAAAAATTTGTTTTTTCGATGTACAAAAGCCGCCATAACATCTTTTAAGTGATTAACTGGTTGCGAACATATTTTTTCTCGTCAAAAAGAAAAGTTTAATCGATACACGAAATTTGAATTTTTCCATTCTTTTCAACGTTAAAAAAAGCAACATCATTAAAACAATTGCAACTTGTAGACTAATGGTCATGTAATTTTGACTCATGTCGTTTGAAGATTTATACGGGTTTGTCAACAGTGACGTCATATATGTGTCAGATAGGATACTTATTGACTGGTGTGATATTTTGCGATTCTTTTCAGTTAGATTGCAAGTAATCCACGTGTAAGTATTCAAGTTGGCCAGCTTGAAGCATTTAATAGATGCAATGGAAAGAAATAGCGGAAAATAATACGTTAGTTATAAAAGCAATTACTGGTAAAACCTTCTATAGTTATATAGATGTATACGCTAAGAAATGTTCCCGTCCAAATACTTTAGTAATTTAGAAAAATTCCTTACTCTAAAAAATACCCAATTCAAGATATCAATCCATAACTAACGCCTTAATAAAAGGGAAAGCAATGTCGTGTACTATCATTTTCGATATATTGCGACGTAAGTCAATTAAAAAATTTCCCCAAATAATATAAATTATTTTCACTTTTATTTTTATTATTACCTTAATAATTATCTTACGCTGCTGTCATATATATTAACCGTAGGTAACATAGCTCAATACCAAACATAAAAACTAGTCACGGTCTAAAAGTATTTCTACAACTTGTTGTCTGTAGATATAAGGCTTAGCCTAAATTTATTTTCGTTTAATGGCTTTTTATAAGTGATTTGCGAAAATTTTTAAAAACTTATTGCGGGAACATTAGTATAAATATGCATAATATTTATAATAAAATCATCAGTTGCTTACCATATCTGTTAGACTAAAAACTCAGTTCATTAATTATGAAGCATATTATTATCCTTTATGCAACTGTTGGCAAGAGTTAGCAAACATAAATCATTGAAAACTTACAGTGGTCACAGTCATTGCGGCTCCTCCTCTTATGTTAACTACGGCTCTTCCTCTTGTGGTAGTTGCTCAAATGGATCGTGGGAACGATGTGATTGCTCTGGTGGATGTAACTGCTCTCGCGGATGTAATAACCCATACGATATTGACGAGGGCGGTAGCAGTTGTAAAGTAAACGTTACGGTCTCGCTAATCAGTGCTCTGGTACAACAGTTCAGGGTTTAGTTCGCAACGTCATATCAGTTTCGAGGAGGTAATGGATCTGGGATTCAATGATCAAATGGAAATACAAACGCACGAACCAGATGATTTCAGTGAAAAGCAATAATAATATGAGAAAATAATACGAATAACTAAAATAAGAATATAAGCGATAAAAATCCAACGCTTTTTGGACAGTGTGATGATTTCCATAACTGATTGTTAGCTTTGTCGAAATTTAATTTTTCGTTCTTACCTTTTTTGTTTCAGTAATCAGAATCAACATAAGCTTTCTCAAGCAACGCATGACTGAGAATGAGAAGTAAACCAGAGCTAGTAAGGATATCTTAAGCAGTGATCATAAGATACGAGGCTGTTAACTCCACCTAATATAGAAACATTTGCTGTTAGTCGATCTGCTTTCTTTGCAATCTAATGTAAAGTATTAAGCCCAACAAAAATATCATGATGAACTGAAAGTAACTGCATGAAAACCATGTCCATAAATGTATTCGCGTAATGAACTTTTCTTTCGCACGCGTCTTTATATCTAAGGGAAAGGTTTGGCTTTACAAAACAACAATTTCGAACTTAACAACAAGCCAAACAACCGTTTCAACGAATATTTTCATAACACGTCAGATGAATTTTTTTCTACGAAGCGCTAGACTATGTACGCATTGAACAACTAAGTAATGTTTAAAGTTTGTCATTTTCCGTTCACTATAAGATTTCTCAATACATTTGAAATGTTATTCTGTGTTCCTTTTTCCTTAATTGCCCTTAAAGTCGAACTTAAATTTCTATGGTCTATGCTTAACAGCTGCGAGTTTTCTCAAAGATTATTTTTAAAACTTGTTGGTTGATCAGAAACTGCTCCCAATGATCAAACCATTTCCTAAGCTTCACTGCATACTTACCCATTAGAATTAATCATATTAGAATTCATCCTTAAAATCGAACACATTCGAATCGATCCTTGCTTACTAAAGTTGATTGTATTGTAAGCGATCCTAACGTATCAGAATCGATGATATTAGAATTCACCGCAACAATCGAAAGTATTAGAATTAATGATTACTTATTAGACTAGATCCCGATTACAATTCGTCCTTATCACATGTGTGGTGGATCTGCATTGCTTTCTACTGAACGCACTTTCAAAACCAACAAAATCAGTTTTTCTTGACTTTCAGTTTGTCCTTTTAAGCAAAGAGCCTATAATTCATGAGGAAATTTATTAAATTGGGTTCACCAATAAATTGCAAGAAGATCATATCGGTTATCCAACGAGATAAATGGACGTAAAATGAAGAATGTTCCAGGAAACTTTTAACAAAATGACATTAATAACTATTGTGTCCTTTATATGGCGGAACTGAAAGAAACTAACACACTCTTCGAAAAAAGTCTTCATAGCTCGGTCCTATTAAAAGTAATTAACCATATATTAATGTTGAAGTATGAACATTTGCAACAAACGTTTACCTCATGTTTGAAGGACTCGATTATATAGGACACTTTTCACCATTCATCTATTCCTAAGACTTTACGCTAAAAAATTAACATCTTTCCCGCTCGATGTCAAATCCTAGTCGTAACGTAATTTGTCCTAACAGATAAGATGCCCAAAAATTGCGTTATTAAAATCTTCGGCCTTGGGCCGAGCGATAAAAAATTGATGAAAAAGCGCATTTAGACAATCAAACATAAAATTGTACGTTAAAGGGCTCTTCTATGATAAGCAGAAAAGAGCGAAAGAAAATTAAAGATAGAATGGCATAACCGAAACTAAAGGGTAATATATGACTTTTTCTGTGTTTTCAACCAACTCTTCTGTGTTGTTCAACCTCATTCTTCACTATTGATAGATTTGTTCAAAATGAAGGGACATTAACCATTTATTTATAGATTTTTAAAGAAAATTTTAGCGCAAGAAAATTTAAGATCGCAAGAATGGCAAACACTTACGAGCCTTCGGCAATCGCTTAAACAAGTAAATTTTTGGTTTTGTTTCCTTTTCACACACATCCACGCTTAACTACTTAACGCCTTCAGAAAATTTTTCAAACAGCACTAACTGAGATTGCAATAACGTTGCAAAAAAAAAAAAGAGAAAAAGAATACGTAGCAATAAAAAAGAAGCAAGCAAGAAAGTTATGTTCGACTGAACCCGAATTTTGTATACCCACTACCATGCATTTTGTTATATTAATACTAATTTTATCCTAGTGCAACATGATAAACACATGCATAGAAAGAGAGAGAGAGAGAGAGAGAGAGAGAGAGAGAGATGGAGAAACAAAGATACTTTCAGCTTACACTTAACTGCGAGCGTGTCCTTTGACCCAATTAGCCCATTTTCCATACTAACCAGCATACAAGAAATTGCACTCTCTCCAATGGTCACAATTTGAAGATCATAGTTTGTGACCACGAGAGTGTCATCAACACACAGACATTGGGACGAACCCAAACGGCTAGATTGATTCAAAATTCAACCCTGATCGAGAATACACATACCTTACAGGATCTCTAGACTTATCTTTTGAGCACACCTTCATCTTTCGACGGCGGCAATAAAAATGAGTAAAAAAATAAATGCGTTAACGCGTGATTCGTATCATATTAGCAAAAAATACTGTTATTGGTTTCGATGAAAGTGAGAAGTTGAGAGTAAACATTGCCTCTCGGAAGTGCACAAGTCCATTGCAATTCGATAAATTTTAATACTTATTTTTCGATTGCGGCGCACTTAAATGTATTAAAAGTGAATATTGTGTGCTTGACGTCGTATCTTTGTGTGCGTCTGTGTTTTTTTACATTACCATTAAATTTAATTTTATTAAATATTTAAGATTATCGCTTAGTTACTGTTTGTTTTAGTATTAAGCTCTCATAAAATTCATTCACACCTCACCACTGTACAATTGCAATACTTAAGTAATATGATGATTAATGAACAACAGATGATAACCATGTTTACGATATTTTTTATGTCATGTACGTACATACGGTACACGCAATGGTGATGAAAGAAATACTGACGATGATTATCATAACCGTAAATGTGCTGGCTATTCATTAAACTGGATAAATGAAGGCGATGTTTTGCCAACGCGTTCATTTGCATATTAATTATTGTAAGGAGACAGCTTCGCTTTGAATGTTTGTTAATTAATTATTTGCTTGCTGCCTTTTCGCATTTAAATGCAAATTTATAAATACGTAAATATCATAAATTGCTAACGCCCTTCAAAGCATTCATTCATATATAAGTACAACAGCACGCATAAAGTTTATAGTATAAGCAATTCTAAGCGTTAGTATATAAGCTAAGCTTAGACTAAGCTAGGCCACAGGTAAGCCTACCTATAGTTCAGGAGAAAAGAATATGCTCGCGTGTCGCGGTGAATGAAAGATCTTGCTCGAAGTTAGCAAGAAACTCGCTCTGAAACCGAAAAATATTGGCTGAAAAATGCAGTAGCGTTAGGACTACTTGCTATCAGGTAACGTTAGGACTACTTGCTGTCAGATAACGAACGACACAAGCTATCGCTTGCAAATAACTTTAAGAGCCTAAAAGATTCGTCTGATTAAGTTTCCAGCACAGGTGCAGACGTTAAAGTCCAAAGATTGTCTGTCACTCTTTATTAATAGGGGATGCCAGTATAACAGTTTAAAAAATGCTTTGTTTCACCATTTTATTTATTTTTCTAAATGGAAAGAAAGTTAAAAGAATAATCGACTTATAAAAAAAAAAAAATTACTTTTAGAAAATTTAAAAAAAAAAGGTTGAATGGTTTAGAAAATATTAAAGAACGATGAATGATGGTGGTGGGATCTTTCACTTAAGGGGCTCGGGGCCATGCCGTATGCAACTGGTACAAATTTGAATGCAAAAGAAAATCATGTTATCCACATATTCGCTAGTGAAGTGACGACCGCGTTGACGGCTGCCCAATGATATTTTTTGAATGATTATTTATTTATATTTCACATAAAGTGCAAGCTAAATTTGATTCTTTGGTCTGGTCTTTGCGCACTTGCTTTTCTTTGCTTATGCTCATCGCATAACTTTGGGCGGTAAATCTTTGCAGGCACAATAAGAAATCACCAATCAGTCTTAAAACAAATGTAGATTGATCTGATGCTAAGGCATACTATTCAGCTAAATATAATAAACTTCTAACATAATTTTATTGTCAATTGCTTTAAAAGAGCCTTAAAATGCGCTTTAATGTCCGCGTCGGCCTTATCATAAGATCCGAATCTTCCGTTTCTAAAGCGAATTTTAGAATATCGCAGATAAGAATCGCTGGTGTCCAAACCTTAAACATATAATGGGCGGGGCAGCATTTCGAACTTCGGTTCATGTAATCCCGTCATTGTTGCCGTTAACTTGGGGCGAGATGCAGTGTTTTGGTGAAGGAGCAATTTTTTCTTTGTATTTTCTTCTTCAATTGAACCAAAGATGCCATATTCACTATTTGGCGTTCGTCCTTTTTCAAGTTTCTCAAGGTCATAATCTTGCCGGGAAACTGTTGCGTTTTTAGTCGCTTTGCACAGCGGAGATCAATTCCTTTCCACCCTGCGGACAGCCGATTCGATTCACGGGTGTAGTCGTCACATACTGCCTGAACATATTCTTTTTATTGCAATTCATGCATTTTTTTAAAATAGTGGACATCTTTGCTTCAGTTGTGGAACTTATTGACCGATACGTTAAGTAATAAATAGTAAATAGAAAGCAATAAATATAAATTACGGCGTAACATCACAAAATTAATTAAATTATGAAAAATTTATTGCAAAAGTTTTACTCAAAAATTGCTCTATATTTGAAAAATTTTATTCAATTTTCGTATTATTTATGCGAATTTTTGATGATTTTTGCGGAAATTTGAAACAAACATTAAACTTATATCCAATTAAATGAAAACTCATTTTTGTATTTTATTTATGGAACGACAACCAATAAAAGTAGAAAACACGTTTACCATTTTATGTATCTTTCGTTTCCTTTGCGAAATCATGTTGCAAAATTGCCTCTAATAAATATTTATTGCACTAGAATTTTTTTCGATATTGAAAGGAATCACAAGACACTTCGTTTTGCATGCAATGATTCTTTGCCTTTTCTCTTTGCCTTTACATTCGTATATACAATCATTGAAACCATTCACAGAAAGTGTCCTTATGATTGGGTCAGGGTGCTGTCGAAGCGTATAAAAAAGACTATTTAAGGTATACCACGGTAGTTACCGTCATATCACAAATAACATTAAAAATTTTATATGCATTAAATCTGTCGATGCTTAAAAGCGCAAAAAGAAACGCAAAACGTTAACCGCAACATTGTCATACCGTATACTGGGACGAGAAAAAGAAAGGAAAGAGAATAGAAAAAGAAACATATAAGTGCACAAAGTACTCGCAAACATTTAACCGCAAATAATTAGTGAAAGAAATGCAAACCAAACCGAAAACATAATGTAAGACAAAGTTTAAATTTAATTAAATTCGCACACCATTACGTACAGACAAAATTGCGAAGCTTGGAAAACGTAGAAGTTGTTAAAAATAGTTCGACTTCCAGTTGCATAAACACAGACATGAGAATATTAGCTTCTGCATTTTCCGTTCCTTGTGGTTTAACTATCATCTCGAAACAAGCAAAGTTTAGTGAACAATAAATCATTATAATGAATGCGATTATTTGTTCCTAAAGCATTTAAAGCATTTTATAGCCCGCAGTTTAGCATATGTAAAATTTTCAAAGTCACGCGCTTATCACTTTCAGGCTCACAAACCTTTCGTTCATCTCAATTTTAAACAACCGCTTAAATTGAACTTGACGCTAACGTCTGTAAAAAGGCAGAAAAATGAAAAAAGGCAAAGACATGAAAAAAAATATATATATAAAATTTAATTTTGAAAATATATACAATTTATCTTCTACTTACATTGGTCCAAGAAGCACAGCTAGATACTTTTAACACTAGAATCACCGCATGGCTCAGTTTGATCGGTTTCAACTTTTGAACTTCAAAGATATAAGTTATACAATATGTACATTTTTTTAGAAACTTTTCTTGATATACAACGGCCTTTGTACAGCTTTGTTTTTTTTTTGTTTTTTTTGTTTTGTCCAGTTTTCGAGATGCCGATGACATTTGATTATTTCTAATAAAATATTTATGGAATCGTCACAGTCGCACAATAGGAGATAAGAAGCTGAAATCTGGCACGAATATACCTTGATCGATTAAAAGTCCAAGGCGTGCGATTTGTCTATACGCACTTCGACAATATACAAGAAACTGACCTAACCTTCCAGCAACACTTACACTTTTTTTACATTTTCATCTATAACTTTCAATATCATGAGGATGTTTCCGAAAAGCTGCTAGCCAAGGCAATCTTCTCCATCTTCAATCCAAAACTGGCCCTAAGCGGGCCACTACTGGCACATACAAAGTTAACGATAAAATATTTCAATCCAAGGCTTTTCCAATTTTTTCGTAACTGCGCGAAGAGCCGGCTAATTTTTACTTTCTATCTTTGTTTTTGCGACTGTGGCGATTGCAAAAGAATTGCAAGTCAAATTGACCCGTTTTGGTTGGTAGAGTCATGTGCGTATAGGCAAAACATCGGTAGTTCTAGTGTTAATATTTCAAAAGCATGTGCAAGCATACATAATGCAATATATAGGCAAAAGGAGAAGGAAAAAAATATGCAAAAAAGTTGATTTATTTTTTTTAAATAATTAGCACAACATGACGTATGCGTAACTACGGAACGTAAAAATTACATCTAAATCAATATTCTCAGGGCAGAAACCCTACCGCACATAAATATTTTGAAAATATTTTGTCTTCAAGAATAAAAGGTCGAGCATTTATTATTTATGTATGTACACATATTGTATATTGAGTAGTCTAGGAAGAAATATGAAAATAAGTTTTTATTAATAAAAAATAAGAAGAGATTTTTTTAAGATTTATGCGATTATTTCACTATACGCTGAACAGCGTATAATTTATGTAGAAAACATAATCGAAGTAAGTGTAATAAAAAATATAGATGAAAGGTTCCATTTAATCAAACAATGTTTGATCAATGTGACGTTTTGCGTTACGCGGCTTTGAATGGAATCCGGCCGTTCCATTTCCACCTTATGAGAATCGTCTTAGGCTTACGCATGTTCCCACCTTGAAAAGTAGACGTACTTGGTTGACGGTCTCGTTTGTAACAAGATTATTATCTGGTGAGGGTTATTCGTCACTTTCACTGAATGACTTAAATTTTCATATCCCGGCAAGAGTAACCCGTAATTATGGGCGTATAAAGCTACCTGTAACTTGTGCGAACTATAAGGTGAACCACCCATTTCGAATTACTTGCCGATCTTTCAATCACTTCTATAATTTGCATGATATAACGACGTCGTCATTTCTGAAGGTGAAAAGGGCAATACTAAATTGAAAGGTTTGCCTATTTCTCCATGTTGCTATTGCTACAGTTTACCTTTCTCGCTGTGTACTTTTCAATATGGTGCTCAACGTTCTTAGTTAATTTAGGCTTTTGTAGGTGTGTACCTGGTAATTACGATATTCGAAGTTCTGCCTTACCTCGGAAGAATATTTTACGCGTATAATTAGCAGCTACAAGATTATATCTTGATTCGTTGCTGTTAAATAAAAATAAAGGTAAACAAACGCTACGATAAATAGGATTTAACTGCTTTCTTATTTGCTATTATATTGATTGTTCCCTTCTTTGTTTTTGCATTTAAGATTAGTTGGAAAAGGATATAATGTAACTAATTTACTTTGTTCCAACAAATAAATAATAATAACAATAATCACATACAGACGTCTCCCGCTTAACGCGATATATATAAAGGACGCTTTCGACGACACGGTACAAAATTTGCGACTATTGTAACCCGGTTTCGATACAAAAGGATTTTCAAAATCGAATCTGTGGTTTTTTCATATGAATTTTTGCATTTTATTTTATCGTTAATAAGGGGAATTCCAATTATATTTCGCAAAGAGAGTTCTATTAGTTGTAATTTTTAATGAAAATTAATTCGTAACTGCCATCATTATTTTGTGAGTATATTTTTAATTTCATCGTAATGGCATTTTTTCTTTTTGTATGAAAACTTGAAGTTAGCCTACTTTTTCGTTTTAACATACGGATGTACGATGCATAATGCAAATGTGCAGTGCTTTAAACTTGCACAACTATTTTACCATTAATGCATTCGAATCCCTGTAGCCTCCGACAAATATTACGCGCAAGAACAGGTAAATAAATATTGTCAATATGATATCAAGTGCCTAAAAAAAAGATGTCTAGATTCCAGCATTTCATATTCATCCTTCATTCTGAATACAATTTTTTTTTATTGGAGAAAATATTAGGGATAACCGTAGGTAACTAATTGTTTCTAAAGAATTGTTTTGCCTTTAGTTGAGGACTAGCATACTTTTTAATTTTTATGCGGATTTTAGTGCAAAGGTGAGAACAACAAAAATTTGAAATGCTCATGGAGATGGATTGAAGGTGGACAATTGTCAATGTGGGCGTAGGAGGTTTTCTTATGGTGATTATAATCTCTGTGACGCGCCTCGAAGTCAACGAGTAATTGAATTTGGTAATGACGCTGTAAAATCTGTAGTGGAATCTTATCCAAAATTGAGTATAGAGGAATTATTAAAGACTTTAGTTTTCATGGCCAACCACACAAAGCACATCCAAGAGAAATTGGAAAGGCCAGGAATATGTCTACCCAATCAATTTTCTGAGACAAGGACAAAAATATTTATCGACGAATTTGCACTGAATTGCTATCCAGACTTCGTAAAGATCTTCGCATCTTCGAATCGTCATCGAAGATTGAAAATGGATTGTTTATGATATCATAAAGCGTTTCAAATATTGGCTTTTTGCAAATCAACCCTTAAACCTACCTTATTAAGGAGTCATATTTAGATTCGCAAACCCTGGATTCCTATAACAGCGGGATCGAAAATTTGTAGGGAAGATGGCAAACTGCCCTTGATAACGATATAAGTGACAATATAATAAAGTAGGGGAAAAAAACCTGTACTTACTACGATTTTTATTTTAGATTTCAAAGTAATTGATTATTCGTGGTGCCTCCTAGTTTCTTACACATATCCAATGCAACGCTTAAAAACAGACATCGGAAAGTCCATACTGTATTATCATAATGCATTTAACATTACGATTACGTTAATTTACATTGGGCTGTTATTAAGTAAAGCTAGGTCCGCGCTAGGTTTCATTAAGAGGTAGTGCAAAGAGCTTAAGGATCATTGCATAATAAAAAGGCTGTACATGTATTTAGTTAGATAAATACTTGAGTATGCCTCTGTTGTGTGGTCTCCTTCGTGTAGGTATTATGTAGATACAGTTGCGTCCGTTCAAAAGCAATTGTTGCAATTGTTGCCCTTAGGACTTTGGGTTGGCACCCGCTTGTCTCTTTGCCGCCTTATGAAGATATGGTGCTTCTGTTATCCTTACCGTCCTTTGAGAAACGTAGATTTATTTTTGGTGTTTCCTTCCTAATAAAATTAACTAATGATACTATCGATATATCCAAATCACTTGGTAGAATAAGCTTTAATTTGCCTAATCGCTTCTCTACAGACTTTATTTTCGTTAAGCTTAGTGAATGTAAACACAACTAAGAGATGTTTAATCCGGTTAGAGTCTATCACTTAATCTCACTACCGGGCTTTTTAAAGTCTATCAAAACAACTATACTTAATACGCACAATTTGCGTATGTCGTATTTAAACTAACTTGCAATCTTGAAATCTCACTGTTATTCAAAAATTAACTGGTGTTCACTGCTGCTCACTGTTATCGGCTGCCAATGTTTTGCATGTTTGCAATGGCTTAGGCGTTCATTCGCAACTTGGATCTGTACTGGCTGTGGGTGTGCCATTGTGCTAGCCGTGTACATGCTTTTTTTCTTTTTTTCTCTTTCTTATTTATTTGCACATGAATTATTATTTAATTGTTTGTTATTTTTTTTTTCAATTCTTTACATCTGCTTATATACTCTATAGTAGTTTTAATAATAATTAGTATAAGATTTACTTCTAAGAGTCAATTGAATTCGATTGGCAATTTATCTTAGTTGAATTTCATGTGTAAGTGAATAAATAAATAAATAAAAAAATAAACAAATATTAGCATAAACAGAAAAATCGATTTATTTGTGTTTTTTGTATTTGTCTATTGGAATAACAGTTAGAAAAGTTCATCTGTATGAACTAATTTCTGATCAAATTTTATCTTATTAAACTTATTCGATGAAATTCGAAAGCTACAAGAATGGATTCAGGTGTCTGCCACAAGAGCGAGTAACTTGTAATTCTCGCCTTTTATTTGACTTGTAGTTTTAATTTAAGTCCTAAATTATTCTCCACCCGATATATCTTGTATTGTAAGGATATTTAAATTAAGAGATTGACTTATATTTTATTGTACCGACCATAACGTTTTCATTTGTTTCTTCAAAAAACGTTTGTATTAAGCTCGAAAATCAACCAGATCGCGTCAATATTTCGCACGTTGTTGCCAAAGGCACTTATGTAAATACAGTGTAGTGTGCAAACATAGCGCTCAGTTTATATAATACATGTCTGCACAAGGTGCTGCCAACACGCGAAAAGGCATAAAATATTTATGATAGATAACATAGATAAATACGATATATGGTTTTTTTGTTTTCACAAAAAGGGACTTATTTGGAGAAAATAGTAAAAAAAAGGCTTTTTAAAACTATTGGTAATCGTTAGCTACACATTTTTCCTACCCCCTATAAATTTTTGGGTATCAAGCCAATAAAGATTATGTATTTTGTAGCAAAGAAGTCATTAGTCCACTTTTTGACTTGTGCAAAGTGTTCGAAATATCTCGTATACGGACACATCGTTCGGTCTACGCTTCAACGTTTAGCATTAGTTTCCCAAATATTCGCTATGAATATAATGTCGTCTCCTTATCGAACTTGCATTTTGCTTATCCGTGCAATGCCTAATCACCAAATTAAGTGAACAGATTTTCGCTCTAACTTCCAATGAAACCAAATCTGTACTAAACTTTCCGTCTATAGCGGAATTAAACTATTTTTTGAAATATATTTATCAGATTCTTGTCAGTATTTTGGAACCGACCACGGATGTCGCTATAAGATTTACTCGCATCGACTTGTGGGTATTTTTGTTTAATCTTAAGAAGAATATGTTTGTCTCATGCGTTTTTGAAAGAAAGCTTTCGTTACATCTTTTTCAAAATTCTTAATAATTTGCTTTTCAGAAAATAGCCGAAACTTGTACATATATTAATCTAACCTTGGTTAAGATCTTATATGAAAATAAGCTAAATTTAAACGAATCCACGAAGCAAACGAACCTGTAAAAGAACACATTTGAGTAAGCAAAACATTTGTTTAATAGACCATCTGATGTCTATTTCTTAATATTAAAAAAGCAATAAAAGAATGTCCGGTCGGTTTTTATACGCGAAAACTTCTCGTTCCAACATTCATCTAAGGACGAGTGAACTGACTTTTTGTTTCTGAGAAAAAGAGAGATTTCATCTTTTTCTAAGGAATGCCGAAAGCTAGCCTCATAAATGAAAGGAAGTGACGTCTTGTCGCTATAATAAATGTATTATGTTACATTGTGATAACATTAACGCTTCATTTAATCCAGAATTTTAAGAGAACATTTTTGTGTTTTAAAATAAAAAATTGGGAAAAATTTTCATTATAAAAATATGTTTCAACGCTTTAATCAACGTGTTTTCAAAAAATTTTCTGCATAATTTTGGTGATTTGCCAAAAATTATGCGTTGCAAAGCAATTACTTAACTTCCATGTAAAAACTAATAAACATTAGATGGGTTCATAAATGGAACGCAAGTCAAACTGATATTAATTTTAAAACAAAAAGCGCGAATACTGGTCGATAAATTTTATATCTGGACTACGTTTAGAAAATGCAAAGAATTCTGCCAGATTTTTCTTCATTCATTTCTGCATTTCTACATATTTAGAGGAATTCAATAGCTAACTGCACAAGACCACAATTCGGTATTTGTTATAAGGTTTAATTAATTGCCGAAAGCAGGGTTACAATTGTACTTTCTTTTAACACGTGTTGTCAAATGTTATCGCAGGGTGTTTGCATGCACTGCTTGGGTTGAGAAACATAATTAAGAGGGTATGTGCGAAGTGTTAGTTTTTCAGTACTGAAAACACTAATAACGGACAGGCGGAGAGATGAAGAGATTGACCAAGAAAAAGATAGTTTGATGCAAAGACAATTAATTGGAGGAAAAGACGAGCGCTTAGACAAATGCATTAAGACAGATAATAAACAAATGAATGGGCGAAAGTAAAGGACCAGAAAAGCAAACACACAGAAAGCCGAAGGGAGAAACGAATCCAGTAACAAAAGGCATAACCATAACAAAGGCGCACTAATAGAAGGATAAATAGGGTAGGATAGTAAAAAAAAAAAAATAAAGCGCACACAGAGACACCGAAAGACGGACAGACAGCGTAACAGGAGGAAAGAGAAGTGGAGGGGGGAGGGGTGGCGCAACCAAATACGGATAGGAAAAGAAATGAACGGTAATAGAAAAGTAAGGAGATATAGGAAGGCAGAGGCAGGGAAGGCAGACAAAAGCAACGATACTTGAACGAAAAGGACGGGTAGGAAAAAGTATATATTACGACATATGGATGAACACAAAAGGCACTATGATTAGCCCGGTGAAGAATCTTACGTTTCTAGTGCGTATTTAAGATATTTATCAGCGTAGTAACGAAACGTCCATGTGCTGAGTGTAAAAATTTACATTTAAATTTCTGTCGAGTAAAAATTCACTTATGTGCTTAAATAACCAAAAATAACGAGTCATTTGCTTTATGCACACTTAACATTCAAAGCAATTGCTTGGGGTACTCCAACTACGTATTATTTACAAACTTTATAGAGAACAACTTGAGGGCGTGAACCATTTAATAAATTCGAAAAATAAATTTAACATAAATTTTCATTTACTGTTATACTTATTATAAAGAGCTTTAAATAATGAGGACGATTAAATTTTTCTAAAGTACACTCAAGGATGTATGAACAATAAAAATTCATGAATGTCGAACTGGAACGATATATTAAATAACGATATATGTCAATAATTTCTAATAATTTCTCTAATCAAATGTTGCTAATCTTGCTGTAAATGTGTAAATTGGATAAAGTGATGTGATTAACATAGTTTCATGCAATCATATATTCCCGTTCATTAGCTTAAGAAATATGCAACAAATATACGCCTGCGATGAACGCAACTTTACATTTTCCATACATTGGCCTGATTATGTAAGAAAATCATCCATCGAAAGCATTGACGTAAGCCACTCAAATTTCAGATCTGAACATAACCTACACTTTTTAATTTTATTAATTTGAGCTTGTGTGTCATCGGTGCGTTTATTGGGTGAACGCAAGTGTTCTTGTATGCAACCTATGACTCAATTATGAGCGTAATTGATTTAAAATCAAAAGCAATTTGTTTAGCAATTATTTTCATTTTAACCACCGGAGAAAGGGGACATATAACCGATATTCATTAGCAAAGGCTAAGGGTTGGCTAATTTTCAAATTTTTTTTTTCCTGTAACAATATAAGTGTCACAGACGCTACAATTATTTGAATTAAAGGATCGATCTAATCAAGGCCCTGTCAATTTAACTTCCAAGCTTCGAAAATATCTAATAAAGAGGAAAACTCTTTTTTTTTAAACAACGAAATCATAGTTTGTAGTAACGTGGAAGAGAATTGATAAACAGAAGGTTTATGATTCTAGATAAAGCTTTCAAGATATTATTGTCACCAAAAAAGATAGGCAAACGGATATGTTTGCATCAACTCTACTGCTCACGCCGATAAGAAATGTGGATATTTTGTATTTTGCCTCTCATCCCTATTTGTAATCAGGTTGGATAAACACTCTTGATGGAAGTAGAAAAATTTGGAAACAATACACTCTATATAGGATTCACAATACAAAGGCAATACTAGTTCAAAGTGCTTTGTGGTTTTTAGATAAAATATTATATTTGAAGGCGACTTCCTTTGCAATGGCATGGACCGCAAGATGGCATTATCGTCCACATCAGCGACTTTCTTCGCGAGTAACATCCTCGCAATGAAATTCGTTAAACCATCTTTAGCAGATTTGAACATTTAACACTTCACTTCCCAACGCTTTATATAAGTTTTTACAAGCAACTGAAGGCTTGCTTCCGTGCTGGACCTCATACCAATTGTAATGTCTTAAATGCACTTTATTCACTTCGCAACTAACTGATGGAAGGTATTGAAAGTAATCCCCCTATATCTCTCGAGAGATATTTAGAGATAAGCAATAAGACCCCACGCGACGCATTCCACTTACTTACCTTGTCGTGACAAATAAAATTAAGTACAAGCAGTAAAGTAAAATACAGTAGAACTCTCCCGTCTAGAATATACACACCCACATTCCAGCATTGTTCTCGTTCAACTCTCATAACATTTGTGCTTGTGTTTGCCTGCCTTTATTTCTCTGTCACTTCGTATCAAATTTCGTATTTGGAGGCAAAAGTGTGTGATGACAAAACTGTCCAATATGCATTTTGCACTAAAACAGGCTTATTAACATATGAAAACCACAAATTGATGTGTGGAAAAGAGAAGGGCGAGTCCTTAAAAAAAACGGGAAATTGTAGTTAAATTATTAATATATTAATTTTATGAAATAATTTCTAGGAATCAAAGAACTAATAAAAAAAATAAAGCTTTCATTATGATTTGTTTCAATTTTCATATACATTTACATACGTTTATGTATACATGTATACATTTTGTCAAAACGTTTGCAACGCCCAGAAGGAAGCATCAGAGATCCCCCAAAAAGTGCACATGTTCTTGATCAATATCAAATTCCTAAGCATGTCCATCTGTTCGTCTGTGTAATGTCTATTCTAAACATTTTCCTGGACGCAATAGTGAAGCTATCGACAAAGGTCAAAGCGGTCGAAGTACACGCCTACAGTACGATGCAAACTGAGAACACCCCACTTTTTCAATAGGAAGGAAAAGTGTTTTTTTTTTTTTTGGAGTAATGAAGTCCTTAACTACAACAGATAAATCTACAAAAATTTGATAATAATTTCTTTAGATGATCCTGTAGCACCTGTACAAAAGTTGGGGAAATTGTCCACGCGTATCCAATATTATAGTGTAGCAATACTTAATCTTTTTTTCAATATCTTAATCACGCGCAGGGGCAAACTTGGAAAACTCATGAAGTACATAAGGTCTTGGTCAGTTTCAAATTTGTAATCCACCTAAGCATGTCCTAAGGATGCATGTTTGTGTGACCGTCCATCTGTTCGTTCCGCCATATATTCCTATACCAAACTCTGTGGTATCTGTCGCACACATTCTCCCATTCGAATAAAAAAGATATCACCTACATGCTTGCAAAACAGTTTGAAGATGGGGCAAGCAGATCAAAGAATAGGCCTACAACGCCCACAGGTCTGTACAACCAAAAGTGAGAACGCGTTTGTTTGTTGTGTCTTTTGCTCGTTGCTCATAAACTACAACAAATACGCGACATAAATTTCCACAAAATTATGCTACGAGAATATGAAAAATGAACCACTCCCACACAATGTTATAGAATACGCAAATTTGCATTTTCCTTTCGTTTTTTTTATTCTTTTATAGGATAACGGTGATGCAACCGAATATAATTTTCTTAATTGTTTGTTTTTTTTTTTCATAAAAAAATTTTGTCTGTCTTTTTCTAGTTTTCTTTCCATGAGTTTTTTTTGCCTTGTTTTCCATAAATTTTCTTTCTTGTTCTGTTCTTTCTTTATAATAACACAGGTTTGGCATGATAAAGCAAAAACTGAACATCATTTACAAATTTTCTGGATAAATTATATTCGATATTGTTTCAATACTGAATTGAATTTGTGCTGGTAGCTCTATAAAGAGTGCTACGACCTCACCATTGTTGTTACACCATACATCGCTTATGGTAAAGTGGTGTTAATTAACGCGAATGTATGCAACAACCAAAAGAACTTGAGATAGAATAAATTTTTATTATACCAAATCCCTTTGATCCGATAAAAGTATATCTGCACGTTTGTTTATCTGTTCTCTGCCCAAGTAAAAAATATACGCAGATCGGAAATTTTCGAAATATTTTGATGAAATTTGGTACATTTGCATGTTTCGTCCTCGGAAGGAACGCTATTGAAAATGAATTGAATCGGATCATATTGAGCTCTCTCTCTCCCTATACAGCGTCCATAAATAACGTCTTATTTTTAAAATCTGTTTATAGCTCAAAAAAATTAATGATTTCTAATATTACTCGAGGAGAATCCGTAAACAAATCATACCTTAAGTGCATTAACTCAATTTGAAATATTTAGATGAGATGGAATCGCTTTTTGAACTTCTTTGCCTAAAAATCATGCTTGCAGAAAATGGACCTTTATACGGCAAGAAGATCTAATTTTTAGTGCTTCGCAGTGAAAGTTGATCCGAAAGAGTGATTTGACACAAAAATTAATTGTGGTAAGCGGCGATTATATGGAATTATTTCGAAAGCTCTCTATGTATATAAAAACATTCGCGGGGAGTATACAATTTCGTGATATCTTTTTGATGAAAGAATTTTATTACACAAACCTTTCAGTTTAGGGTCCACCATTACATATATAATACTTGATTTGAGCTAATATATATATATATATATATTCATTTGAATTTTGAATATGTAAGGGGATGGTATGAGGCGATTGTTATTACAAACAGAATTAGTAAATAAAATTTATGACTCCATTCTACGCTTATGCTAATTAGCTAAATTACGCTTGTATAGTAATATATTGTTGCGTGAAATGCCTACGAATAACTAATCGGAAAAATTATTGCGATAGTAAAATAACCTACCAATGGTTTAATTGAATGCGAAATTGCGAGTAAAAACTTTATTAATTGTTTTATTTATTTAGATATGTATACAATTCAGTTACAACATAGACTCAATTAAATTAAGGAACACTTAAGATTAAAATGCTTAAGCCGTGACATTATAATTTAAAAAGACAGGAAAAAAAATGTTAAGCCATAGGAATTTGCATCTAAGTAGATAAACAAGGGGGAAATATATATATTGGACTCAAAGCCACACACTAACATCAAAACCGACGCAAGCACCTGACAGGTTGGCGACGAATCATAGCATAGCATTTAGTTCACATATGACATCGGCAGCGCCCAAGTATTACGAGGAGTAAATTTAATGGCACGCAAGGAACCCGATAGGAATATTAAGTTATAAACACCGTTTCGATTTTTTGAAAGGACCCCGAGCATATACAACAAGCAACGATTGATGAACTATCTGATTGTCACGACCACAATACCATAAGAGACAATTTTAGAATTAAGAAACAAACGCTGATAAATATAAAATAAACAAAGGCTAATAAGCCGATTTTCTGGGAATGCTAGAAGAGGGGCATTATCTGAACTTGATGACTTAACTTATTAAAAAAAAAGAGTCGCCAATTAAGTCACTTAAATTTCGGCTTCGCAATACTAAAGAACAATTTGAAAAAGTAGGAGGAATTATTTATTTAAAATTCCGTGCCACAAGAGATAGGCAAATTATATTCGACTGTGGTCTTATACCCAATTTTTTCCTAACAAAGATTAGAAAAAAAAGGGGCAAACTAAACTTTCATACTCTGTAATATTCGGCAAATGTGATTCATTTTATCGAATTTTGCAGAAAATTTTTGTTGAGTGTCTTTGATGATTTATAAATGATGAGCAAAACACCTAGAATGTTGAAGTGTTCTTTACTTAGGTTGCATATCTTGACCGACTTGACTCATTTTCAGCTACAAACTGCGTGCAGGAGCTTCCAATGCTTTGCAAATGTGGATATAAGTTTAAAGCGTGCAAAGGTTGATCGCTTCTGGTCGGCGATGAATATCAGAAGGATCAAATGGGAAAGAAATATCGATGTTGAGACTGTAAGCAGATGACAAACATTGACTTGCATTCCGTGGCGCGACTTCAGTTAAAGCGGCAGTGCAGCTTTGCGGAAGCGTGTCTACTTAATTTAATTATTCCTTTGATGATACTGTCAGATATGGCTTTATACAAGAGATGTTCTTTTCCTACATCTCAAATGAACCTATTGTCGTTGGATGTTGGAAATTTGAGGATGAAAATACAAGATCATGGTTAAATACGCAAACGACCCTAGTTATTATATGCGACTACAAGTCGTACTCAACATGTCTATTAAGTGGAGACCTTTGAATAAACGACAAAGATAGCTTGCGGGACCTCTTTTGACAGAATACGATTATTTCTTCTTAGCGTTAAGTTAAGGAATGGCAAAATAGGTAAGTAAGTTGCTGCACTGATCGCTTGTCTTAACCATTTCAGAACCAAGCACTGAAATGTAATCTACATGACCTGGCACGTAAACTGTGCAAACATATATGCGTCACATTATTTACATGGAAACAGTATTCATTCAGTCAACATTCAAGAACATAATCCTATATTAATATTGCTTTGTTCATCGGCTGTAATTGTTCATAAAGAAAAAAACAACTTTAGATTGTATCGTCCTTTTTCACGTCATAAATCAACCGCATCATTTGACATAACATATATGTTGATATCAATAAAATTTCTGAAATGCCTACATCCAGTACCACTATTCGATCGATTTCAACTGTAGGTCATGTTAAAATAAAAATATTACAAAAAAAAAAAAAAGAAACAATATAATCATAAGTAAGATAACAAAGTGTCAAAACCAGATTATTTTGTAGTCATGTTATTGCATAAGTTATACGCATAAAGCAAAACAAGGCAAAAATTATAGCCCATTGAAATTGAAATTATTAACGTGCACGCTATACATGTACATAATATTCGATTACAAGGTAGAACGAAGATTTCCTCGTTCGTGCTCGTTCGTCTCGTACGCCCCATCGTACGTATTATGCAGCGCAAACATATCTTTTTACCTTTTAGCAGCATTTTGAGAATAATTATCCAAACTAAAAGCCATACGTATATCTATGGTGCGCTTTATTCATCTATTGGGTTTTAGTAATTGCAGAAAAGCTTGATCTTGCACTTAGTCCATTTTTCACTTGGAAACTGGAGAAACATATTTGAAAGGAAGGCTTGGAAAAAGTTTGACACACGAACTTTTGATCTAATAGTCGCGATTTTCTACCTAAAGCGATATCGTCACTCATGTCGAACGAGAGTAAATACATTTTGTGGGGTAACTTATCAATATAATGTGCGTTCTTCTATGTACAATAATATTAAATGAACTTTTCGACTTTATTATCTTAGTAAATATAATATTGCGATATCCGTAGCCGTAGCCGTATGCAGTTTTTGCTTTAGCAATAAATTATGTACACTTTTAATGGCTCGTTTTAATTAGTTTATATTTATGTCCTTTTTGAGTAACTTTGTCACATTACTATTTGTTACATCTATCTATCTATAGCGATGTATATTTATGCTTAATTAGTTACATAACAATACGTTGTTAGGGAAAATGCAACAACAGTCAGGTTGTATCAAAGATAAAAAATATTCCTCTTCATGTACTTGTCAAGAAGCAATAAAACATTAAAAAGAGAATTTGCTTTTTTTCGTGTATGTAATTATTAAATATTCCGAATAATTAATAATAATTATGAATATTCCGAACGTGTACGTTATATTACGTCTATAAGTGTTGGTAAAGTTGGGACGTATTTTGAAGAAAATGATATTAATTGTCCTCATGATACACCTACGTGTATGTACGAACATATGTTCTATTGCGAAACAACAAAAATATAATATAATATATTAAATATTTAATATTCATACCAAGCACCGAAGATTGCAAAATCCAGAAGAAGGCTTGGAACGTTGTACGAAGGATATATACATAAAAGACGCAGTCAGAGGCAAATTTTTTATGGTTGTTCTATGTACGTACATTTATACATGACCTTAAATTTGAGAAACACATTGGAAGTTTTCGCAAGTACGTTGGTGCTGTAAATCGGCTTAGTCGGCTAAAGACTCACCTACAATACGCTATAAAGTGAGTACAACTCTATTTGCAGAAGCAAAAAAAAAAAGGAGGGAAATTATATTCGACTGCGATCAAATCTTTCTAAAATAGATTAAAACATAGGAAAAAATCAAATTTTCATACCCTATAAGCTCGGATGGGCGTGACTGATTTTTTTTATTTTTGTAGAATAAAAGTGAAAATTTATATCGTGTACTTGAAACAGATAATTCCATTTTTACGAACGTGAGTATGTTTACACAGATGGACAGACAGACCGGCAAACATGTCTGGAATGATCTATGAAGTTTCTTTTCGGCTACTGTAAGCGTCTTGATAGAAGAATGAAATTTTAAAATTCTACAATATTGCGTAGGCGTGGCAGATTTCTCTCATTGTTGTATTGGGACGGCAGGACCACCCGCAGAATCTAAATGGAAATTTTTATTGTTGTATATCTGACGGATTATATGTAACAAAGCAAAAAACCACATTTGTTTTATTTTTGAAAACAGTTTCTGGTTGTGTTGTGCTGTGGGTGTATCCTTTGACCGATTTGAACCAACTTGCGTGCAAGGACTTCCAAAGCTTTGCCAAATTTGAAAGAGATAGCTTCGCTTTTACGATTAGGAGAATTTTCACCAAAAACATTATACAGCCAGACGGACCCACATGCAAACAAAGAACGCATATATTCGATGAGGTCTCTCAAGCTTCCTTCCGACTATTGCAAATGTTTTTTGCAAAATGAATATCTTCATCGGTGGTTGGTATAAAAAAAAAAAAAAAAACGGAAAATTTTGCGCATTCCATTAAATTACAACGGATGCAATGATAACAATTTCCATTCTTATTTTATGCATGATTTTACCTGATTTGCATAAAAATGAAATATTGGCCAAACCTACGTAACAGTATAGCGTATCAATATACTATCCGTCTGTGTCGGGCGATTTTGGGCAGCAGTTCCAAATTTTTCCATTTCGATCCACATTGCTTCCTTATGACAGAGAGCAAATCTTTAGCGTTTAATGCGAACAAAGTTACAATTCCAGGAATCGATGAATTTAATATACTTTTGTATTCTAAAAGCTGATGTATTTTTTAATGCATAATTGTACATTAATTCTTTGCGGACGAAAAAAAAATTATTTTTTTTCAAACATAAAAATGCATTAATAACTTTGTAAGCATAAGTATGCCTTATGTTTGGTTTAAGCAGCGTCTTGTTTAGGCAATCAATCAAAACATAATGGATTACAAATCATTTTCTATGAAAATTAATAAAATAAATCAACGAACTAATGAAAAGCGTAAATAATGCCAAAGCATTTATAAATGAACTCAATCATACAAACACGTATATACACATATATATATACACACATATGCACATGCAAACAAGGGAGAGCGAAAGAAATGCACGAATGATTGACATCAACCTACCAGCTATGCAAGAATAGCACGTAAATGAGCTAAAACAACGGTTAATAAAGCAAATTTATGAAGAACATTTTAATGACGTAATATCTTGAGCAGACCTTTTTTTTCTTGCGATAAAGGAAATCTATTGCAAAGAATTTTGCCTACGCTCATTCTCATTGCTTTTAATTATGTTTGAATGGGGATTGAGTTGCAAAAGAGAAAGGAAGTGTTATTGACGGCATTTACGAACAATAAATGCAACCTTTACTGTTTGTTATCACTAAGAAGAACTTTTTATAATAATAGAATAAGTTATGAATATATGTGCGAGTGCGAGTGCGTGTGTATGCTTATATGCACAGATGACATACTATCTTTATCTTTCTCAAAAATCTGTACTTAAAGATGGCTAAGCATTCTTTATGGTAACATGCCGGCCAAATATATTATTGTGAAGTTCTGTGATTACAAACATGGCTGGTCTTCCCACTTCAGCAACGATATAAGAGAATACTCTTTCAACACCGTAAGAACTTACGACAACTGAAATTATACTCGATTTTGTCTGCACTGCGAAGTGAGCTAATATATGGGTGTGTTATTAATTTCTTATTGTAATTAACATATTTACACTGACCCTCCTCCCTAGTTAACTTCTACATAATGATCTGAAGTTGTTTGGCAAGCGAGGAAAGAGTTTAGCTTAGTTTTATTTAAAGGTTCATGCGGCGTAAGGGGATCTTAACCGGCCATTTAGGCAATGCTTGCTTTATATTCTGACATAGGTATATTCAGAAAAAATTACAGCTAAAGAGGAAGGAAAGAAAAAGATCAAAGACCAAAGACTTGTGCCTTTCAAAGCTAAATTTAATATAAAAGTCTAAGAATCTCCGCCAAACATTTTCCATTTTCCTTTGGGATTTTCTTCTGCTCTGATTAAAATTTCATCAATATACTTACCATTGGCAAATGCCCATCAAACGTAACTTCGTCAGGACTTTCCTTCGTGCCTGCTTATCGACAATATTATTATTTTTTGGAAGGACATAAAGTTCTTTTTCAGACGCAAAACTTCTTCACTCCTCTTTTCCATTTGTAATAAATACTGGACGTCGAAATTTGCCCGAGATAAGAGCGTACTCCTTGACTGCGTAACCCTTTAATTTCAGTCTCCACCATACCCTTGAATACAAATGCAATATCATGTGTCCGGCGAAATGTTGAATATGAATCCTTGTGCAGCACTACTGCGCCATTCAATTGTATCTCTCAAGCACTTCTAGATTTTGTATACATCTGCAAAACTGTCCGTACTAAAGTCCCACTAAAAGCTGTGAAGGGTATAGCAAAAGATAAATACGCACACTCATGTAAACAAAATGTATATAAAATGATGAAATAAGCTTCCAACCAGATCGATTCTCGATAAAAATAAATTTGCACAAAAGTTGAAGTGTTCGCGTGAATGTGCTGTTCCATACAACTAGCGTTGCCATGTCATTTGCATTTATGAAAAAAAAAATATAGAAATTATATAAATCATTGCTTAGATGACAAAGTTGATTTCGTCATTTTGTTTAACTGCAGCTATGTGTAAGTACGATTTATTTGTAGCCCTATAATCAAAATCTCTCTTTCCCACTTTTTTTCGCTTTGCCTTTATTATCCTCTTGTTTTATTTTTTCGATATACTTTATATATTCTATACGTTACATCATCCTATTAACTTATTATCTTTCCTTATATTATCGTGTTATTCTATTACTTTACATATTCCGTACATGGAATATACAGAAAGGATGTAATCTTCGTTAATTTATTTCTTAAATGACGCTGCTAATGCTCATATTTTTAATTTATTTTCTCTAGAAGGCAAAGAACTTAATAACTTGTCATACATGAATCCTTGCACACAAAGTCCTATATGGTATACGCACACATAAAAATGTGTATAATCGCGATATAATCATGAGATTCAACGTTTATGTGGGCGTATATATAATTTCATTCATTTTCATAATTTGATTTATCCATCCTTTTGTTGATTTCTTTACAAATTGTGAATTTACAGAACTTCACAAGCCATAAACGAAAACCATTTTTCGCGTAAACTTTCTCTCAACAAATTATGAATCATTCGATTAGCAGCTATCAGTGACAAACGCTTTAGCGCACGAGTAAAACGGGTAAATTATAAGGACTTACGATAATTGTAACGTAGCTGTAAAATTTGTTATGCGACGGATAATGTCTAGTCTTTATTATATCAATTGTTAAGGGATTTTGTTCGAATAATATGTGAAAGAAGCTTCAAACTTCATATCGGGTATACACGAGTATATCCTTCCTCAGCATCAATTATTGAATTGTCCGTCTGTCTGTCCGTCTGTGTAATGTCGTTGGTAGACAATTCTTGCAGGCAGATTGATGTTGAAAATGAGTGAGGCCGATCGGAGAACACGCCTGTAGTGTAACTTAAATTGAGATCAATTCTGTTTTCAAAAACAAGGAAGTGAATTTTTTTGCTCATTACTCATAATCCAGAACAAATGCATAAGCAAAAATTTCAGGTCATTTGATCTTGAAGTACCTGTATAAATAAGAAAACAATCAGCCACGCCCACTTAATATTGTAGAAATTTTCTTTGAATTTACTTTTGAAATTCATCTTCTTTTCTCGCCATAAAAGATTCGGTTACATCCCAATAAAATTTTCTTTGTTGTTTTATATTTTTTGATTTTATTGTGTTTTGTGTTCGCTTGACGAAATATGAAACATAAAACTCATTATGAAAACTTTCAAATGTCATAATAATATTTTTGTTTAAATAGTTGAGCGACAGCTCGAATTCTCACACATTGATGCACTGTGTATTTACACACTTCAGCTGTTTTTATTAGAACTTGTATTGCACCTCTTATTGCAACGGTTCGACTAAAACTCTGACACTTCAAATTAATTTGGATTTTGTTCTCTCTAATTTTTTCGTTCTTTTATTTGGATATTTTCGGTTTATACGAAATTAACAAAGTGATTATCGAATTGGAAAAAAAGTTTACAGTTTTGCTTTTAGAAAAGTTTCTTACTAAATTATTCACGTTGGGGTTTTTCTCTCATTTTTAAAATAATTTATGAATTTGAAAATGAATTTGAAAAATTAGTTAAACAAATTTTTGTTAACGCAAAAGATACGAAACTATTTCATCTTCAATGCATTATAGATTGTAGTTGATATTAGTAAATATTTTGTTTCATTAAATTAATAATTATTATGTATAAACGTGTTTTTTTACACTTTTAATCAAAACAAGTTTCAACTAAGCTGACCGTGGAGTATTCAGAAAAATTACTTATTACAAGCTAATAAAATAATAAAAAGCCACTAGGTAACCGTCACAGTCACATATCATTATTTCCTCTTAGCAAAATATTTGTGAGGGTAATGTCAACTGTTGATGAAATATTTATGGTTGGGTGCACTCTTACCGCTAGCTAAAGCAAAATGCCACAAAATAATTGGACAGCTTTGGCAGCACACTCCTGTCATTGCTAAGACCATTAACTGCTAAGCCAAACGTATTTTTCACACAATGCAGATTGAAAGTATTTTCAAAAAATAAATAAATAAAGAATAATTGCAAAAAAAAACATAAATTGATGTCTGGGTGCCCGCGGGTCATAGGAAAAATATCGAATGATGTAAATATTTTTATGAAGAATGTGAACTTCGTTGGTGTTTACGTCAATTAGCCCATTTGGGATTGAGCTCTTAAATGGCTTTCCCTATTTGGGTCCCATATCACATTGGCATCTTCTTTAAATAAATAAAAAAAGATGGTTTGAAATTTTCAGAGTTTTAGCTATTGTCTCGATATTTCTTAGGAGACTTTGGCCATTTTATCAGTGAGGTACTCAGGAATTCAGCAAAGAAAATATATGGCAAGTCTTTGTTTTTTGCCAGACCAACAGACAGATCCACAACAATCTGCCTAGAATCTCACAATATTCGCAAAGCAACCAAAACTTTCTAAATGTCAGCTCCATAGAAAACTGTCTGTAAACTGTAAAAAAATCAGTTTAAACAAGTGAAATCAGCAGTGCTCTTTCTAACCTTTCCAATGCCATCTATCCCTGGGCCAAAACAAAATGTCCCCATAAATTATAAAAATTTTTAGCATGTTCGAAATTCTGAAAGCACCTACGCGTGTGCGTCTGTTCGTCAATCCATGCGTCCATCTGCCCAACTGTGTGGTCAATATTCTACCATTCGTAAAAATTAAGATATCGACGGTCAGAAAGAAGTGAGGGCAGAGAAAGAGGTTGGCAGTGGTCGCTGCTGAACGCTGACGTATTAGATCAATGCCTTAACGGACTGGCCATTCACTACAAGTACGACCAAGTATGGTCTACCGCACTAGGATTTGAACCCGCAAACACTGACTTGGTAGTCACCATTCTTATCTTGTCTTGTTTCATTTGACAGCGGTGTCGTTAAATGACATACGCCGGTCTTTCTCAATTTTCTTAGGAATCTAACTGATCTTTTCAATTGCTGTCGACGAAAGCGCGGCACATCTTTAACATTAAAACATCACCAGCATAAATACCACGAATTTCGATGCAACGATGTCGCCTCGATCGAAGCGATGTTGTAAAATATGCGAACTTCTTAGCATTTGGACTCATTTTTAAAACGCAATTTATTTCGACTAAGACAATCAACGTCACTGTTTTTTCTTCTTCTTAATCTCTCTGACAGATTGTATTTATGGCTAGATACGTTTAGAGTCAGCAGTATTACACAATTTTCAAGTCATCGATTGGGGACCTGGACCTAAAATAAAGGCATTTAGCGGACCTAATCCGTGTTCAATAACTTCCTCTTCTTACCATACTATAAATCAAATGTCTATATATTTCATCACAATATAATGAATTTGGTGTATTTTTCTTCAATGTATGCGATGAAGAGGGTTTCGTTTACGTTAACGCCTTAAAATTTCCCAACAATTTTATCGCATATAAAATCCGCTTAAGCTAAAAGCGGAACTTAGTTTCGCATAATATTTCAAACAACTGCCAGATTTTATTAGAAATTTAACTTGAAAATACAAAAATAAATAAATCCAATGAATGTCTCATAGTTGTTGTTGGTGCCTTCAGCAAACAAAAGACTTTTGCATAGTGAGATGAAAGCGGAATGCATCCAAACTTGATTTCTTCTTCGTTTCCGTTCCTCTTGGTTAATGTTTATTTTCCTGTTTGACACAACTGGTCTGAGAAATTTTCGAACAAATAAAATCAGAATAATAGATAAACGCGTAAGAACGCAAAGTTATAAAGAATAGTTTCTTTTGTCTATTTGCGCTTTGCTTTTTCATTTCGTGTTCTTATTTAAATGAAAGTCATAGCGCATATCATAGGTTACACTTATACACTTTGATCAAAGCATTGACTTCTTACTTTAAAATCAACTATAAATAAAGAACAAGATTTTCAGATGCGGTCTATTGTTCAAGTTGTGGTGGGCCCTATTTTCAGTCAAAATACAAAATCAGTTTCCACATCAAGAAAAAACTTACAAGTTACTACCAATACATTTGCAAAAGCAAACTAATACTAGAGCCGTGCTGAAGGTGAAGTTTTTTCAACCGAGAATTACAGCAAAATATCTCTGAAAAAAGCAAAGTTTTTAGTAGGAAATGCCTAAGAAATTCTGACATTAGGACATCTTTGGACAAGCGCAGCAAATGTGCTATTGTATGTGTTTGTTTATTAGGTTTAGATGTTAATGTATTTACTCAAATAAACTTACTTTGCTCAGTGTACTTTTCTATCTGCTTTTTGGTAGTCAAACAAACATAGGAGCTACTTAGCTCCTGACTCTCACAATCGGATCTGCCACTGTTCACTTTTCACCTAAATTTCAAGAGTGTCGTATTCGTAACCAATAGGTATTTGAAAAGATCTACAAATGCTACAATCTATAGCAGAACCTTCTACTCGTCATTAAAAAACAGTCACACATCATAACGACTGCCTTGTCGGGCATAAAAAACTCTAAAATGAATCTTAGGCGACAGGTAAACATTCGCGCCTTTAATAAATACACAAGAAGAAAAGGTAATCTATTGCCACAAATTATAGTAAAAAGAAAGTAGAAGGGAAAGATAAAGGAAACAAACGTGATGTAGCAAATGCAACGCTTGTTAGTTTTCTGCGAGCACTACAGCATCTTGTGGTGGATGCGTCAACTGTTGACAATGCGTGGAACGTACCCACTTTTTCCTGCCAATTTGTCGTGATTTCGAGCATACAATTAGTTTGCCCTTAAAAGTGAATAGATTTTCAAGTTTTTCTTTTATCAAATCCTAGAGATTAAGCACCAAAAATCAGCTAAATTGTCAATTCATCAAGTATTGAAAAAACCGATAATTTTACTCGTTTCTTTCGAGTGTAATGTGCAAGATTATGTTATACAAATTGAGCTTTTATGCGAAACTCAATGCCAAATTGTCTAAATGGCTTATTTAAAACGCATGATCCATAAACGATGTAAACAAATTTCAATTCAATTGTAACCCGGTTCCGTTGTGACGTTCACAAAGTTTTTCTCTTTTTTTTATATCCATCACCGAAGGATGAAGGATTTATTCATTTCGTCAAAACGTTTGCAACGCTCAGTGGGAAGCGTCAGAGACCCCGCAAAGTATAAATATTCTTGATCAGCATCAAATGGTAAATCGATTTAAGCATGTCCGTCTGTCTATTTGTATAATGTCTGTTCTAAACATGGAGCGATCGACATCAAATTTGACAAAAACATTGGAAATGCTTGCATGCAGATTGGTATTGAAAATGGGACAAATCAGTCGAAGCAGATGCCTACAGCACTAGGTGAAGTCAGAATCTCTTAGTTTTTTAGTAGGAATAAAAAATTGATTTTTTGTTCATTACTCACAACATACATTGCAGCAAATAAATATTCAAAAATTTGAACGCATATTCTATGGCCGATGCTGTACCTACTACACCTGTACAAAAATTGAAAAAATTGGCCACACCTACTAAATGTTATAGTGTATCAAAATTTCACTTTTTTTCAATACATTTATAACACGCTAAAAGGAGCTTCAAAAACTCCATAAAGTATACTATTCTTGGATACTTTCAAGTTTAAAATGCGCCTAAACATGTCCGTCTGTCGAACTGTGAAGTAAACATTCACCCGTTCGCGAAAATGAAGATGTCGCCCACAAATGTGCAAAAGGATTTGAAAGCGAGCCAGACTTTTCAAAGGACACGCCGGCAACGTCCAAAGGCCTATACGACAAAAATTTTTATTTTGAAAATACAAAAAATCAAAATCGCCAAACAAAAATCTCTTGTAGCAGAGCGAGACGTTTCGCTCGAGTTTGAAAAGCAAAAACCCACACACGCACACACACACACACACACAAACACCGATACAGAGGCCCACACACCTTCCCCGCCAACACACTTCACTAGCACGTACCCATCTTTCCCTCGCTTGCGTAACGTTTGCCCTTTTCCATCGACTTCAAATAACGACACATTCTTCGTACCTATCAAACAGTTCAGAATCCAAATCAATTTTCCGAGAAACAGAGATTGTTCGGTAGATAGTACGGAAAAAAAATAGCACCACATGCGTTTCTTTCCTATTACACTGCCTCATATTATGTTCACGAAAAATGCCCTTCGATCAATTCTTCCTTTATTACATACATCCTAATGAACAAACGAAAGAAAAATTCTTTCAAGGTCATACATTATTTATAATGCTGATAACAATTACACACAAACGTACATAGAAATGCATTAGCAGGTTTACAGAAAAAAAAAAATAAAGTGCACTCTGGGTGGTGCGACTATTTCCTCACATTGCCTTTCAAAACACGCAAACGTTTGATGATCCTTCCCCGTTTGTAGTCTTATTATTAGCATTTCCATTCGTATAAATACCCCGCTGAAGGTGGAAAAAAGAATCAGTGTTACGGTACATTATAAACGACAAAGACTCCCAAAATTGCATTTTATTTACTACTTTATGACCATACATAAGAGTATTTATCGAGAACAAATTACAGGCAATGAAAGGCAGATAACGCTTGAAGGTAACTTTTCCAACATTTCTATCCTATATACTCAGAGTTTTCTCTTAACTTATTCTAAAAATAATCAAACCATCAAGACGACCAGTGTTTCTAAAATTTATATACCACTTATAAAATGTATAAAAAATAGAATCAATTAATACCAACACTATCATCAATACAAGGCGAAGAACAACACAGGGTAGAAAGGAGCACATTAGATAGCTACCATTGTCAGATGTCAATAGACTCCGTCATCTTTAGACCTTCCCAAAGTCCGAAAGTTATTTCGGTTTCCAGCAACAACGACGAAGATGATCTTGAAGATCATTTATCAAGCCAACCTAGCAGATCGTCTCCAGTGTTCCAGTTAAATTGGGCAACTGTCTCCCAATCAAGTTTGTTAACTGCACAGTTAACAGCTCTTTCGTTGCTCTATTTTATAACTGCATAAGGAACTCTAATCAAGAACGGCTATCATTCTATTACAGTTCTTTCGGGAAAATGATGAGTCTTTTGCAAATTTATTTCCATTTTTATCTATTGTGGAGAGAGCATGCGTATTTTTTAAAAACGTCTGCTTACGAAGTCGGCCAAATTTTATTTAAGTTTCATATTAATCTTTGCGGCTGTGGAATCAAACGGACGGCTTTTTTTGGCCGCATCGGGTATTAGCCATAGGTTACTCGAAACATAAAAGTAGTGGAATAAAATCAAATCATGGACATATTTTTCCATAGGGTTTTCACACAATCTAAAATCATCAAATCATCAATCAAAAACATTACATATTTCATTAGCATGGATCCAATATTCGAGAACTGAAAATCGCCTATTTTACGATTTCTACAATTCGACTTCCAAATCGGCCAGATAAACTTGATAAACACAAATGTTCAAATTTAAACGAAGATGTCCTATAAATTGTAAATTATCGACAACGGATATACTAAAACTTGATTTGAGATTAATGCTTGAATCCAATCATGCGATGCGCGCGACACCACTAACGTATTTCTATCTTCTACAAGAAATTAAGAAAATATGTTTTTTAATATTATTAAAAGTGATAAATTAGTTCGGTGATAACTTAAAATTGTCTCTTTCTTTCTCTCTTTCTCTCTCTCCCTCTCTCTCATAAAATACTTATTATCATCACTGTAATTATATTAAAAAAGCCTTTCGTAATCAGTGCAATAAAAAAAAAAAGAAGAGAAATGCAAAAATAATTATGGTTTGCATTACGTAAAACTCTGAAAACAGTAATTATTTTAAATAAATGAAGATTTGAAAAAATATATAAATTCACGTTCATAGCAGAATGTAATGATTAATTAATTTTATAACGATACTTACGTAATCACTTGTGTGCATATAAAATTTTAATTAATTAAGAATTATTTTAATTGTAGCCGTATCAAAATTAACGTAATTATTAATTATCATTTCTCTATCGCATGAACACACTGACTTACTTATGAAAAATTTACAATTTCATAATTTTTATACCAACCAATGGAAAAGTCATTTAATAGTATATTGCTAGTGCTGGTTAATAATCTTTTTTCCATTTACTTGGAAGGCTAATGATGCCGTTTTCAGGAGATCGATACTCAACGATGCGAAGCTGACAGATGTTGGACGAATAATTCGATAATTCTGGCAATGTAAACCATTGAGCATGAGTAGCCGAGAAGAGTAGACTAGCGACTGCCAAGTCAGTGCTCGGGCGCTCAAGTCGCAGTTATAGTGAACAGTCAGCAGGTAAAGGTATAAATCATGCATTCACTACGCTGCAGCCATGCCCTATCTGCTTTTCTTTCCTTCTTTCTTTACGACCGTTATCGTGTTACACGTGCAGGAGATATCTCTGTACAAACAAAATGAAAAATAGCAAAATGTAACCGAAAATGTATTCGACTTTTAGACCAGGGCCAGTTATAAAACATAGTTAATCTGATAATAAGCAGAAGAAAACAGCTTGCAATCAGATTTCTTGAACGAAATTCAAAGCTCATGATATCAAAATCGAAAGTGGCGTACAAATAGACAAGCGACAATCGTTAAATCGATCGCACTACTCGTGCTGGTATACACCACACGCGCGCACAGTCTCGTACAGCTATACAAATTGTGAACACTGATATGTTACACTTATCACTTATCAATTTTTTTTTTTTACATATCGAGATCTCTATGTACATCCTGCGATCGGACCAGTCCCGGTAGATTCAAAAATTCACTTTTTCTATTAATTTTAAATATTGCTATTAATTTTACTTATATCGAAATTATGCTTAAAAGCTCTTCAATATTTCACTTCTTAAGTGCAGTTGGCTTTGTGAATATGTATGTACATACATATGGTTGCTTGTCTATCTTAATTCGAAAGTAAAAGCGTAATATTCCATAAAAATATTTATTTATGTAAATAAAGTATTATGACCGTACATGTACACACATGTTAGATGCAGAATAATTTGTATTTATGCATTTATGTTTTATAGATTTGCATCTACACGTGACAGATATACTTGATTCAATCTATATTTATGTTGAGATTATGTATGGAAAATGCAAGTTTCGCTTTTACTATTCACACATGAATAATTTGCAAAGTAATAAATTGTGAATTTATTCTCATGTATCGTATGTAAAAAAGGAGAGGACTGGGAGAAGGTAAAGCAATCAATTTCAAGTCAAATTTACTTAGAAACTACAATAATGGAGCAAAACTAAAAGTTTTTATATGAAATCGCTTTCATTTAAACTACAAAGTTTTTCATCCTGACATGAGATGAACGGAAAACTTCTTCACGCCTTTTAAGTGAACAGCAACGACTACAATATACTTTTATACAAAACTTAAGTTCTTTCTAACTGCCACCAAGGGAAGGTGGGTATATTCAATTTGTTAAAATGTTTGCCACACCCAAAAGGCAGCTTTAACACCAGGTGAACGGAAACCCGACAGTTTGACAGCGTGAACGTAATCTGCTCACATACTCGCTCACAATGCAGAAAACACTAAACCAACCCCAGAAAACACCGCTAATTTTTCCATTCACGAAGCTATTTTCGAAAACATGTAACTAAGATGTTCGTTAAGAACACTTTCACTTGCAGTCCGCGTTTAATGCTCTTTCTAAACCAATATAAACGTGTCCCTCTGTCGGTCTGTGGTAAACATCCATGAAAAGCTTTCTCTTCGTCGTAAAGTTAAGATATCGGTTGCAATTTTGGCGAAAAACAATTTTTGTATGGTTGGTAATGCAAATGTTCCAAATCGGCCAAAGGACACAGCTAAAGTATATATATATATAATTTGAAAACCTCCACTTTCAAAAGCAAAAAACAAAAAAAAAAATAATTTATTCGCTCATTACCAGTAAACTATTATAGAGAAAATAATATAATAGGTGTTTGCAAAAATATTGATCACTTTTTCACTTGAAAAAGGCATGTATTATGGAAAATTGGTACAACATGTATTAACGAAAATAGTTTCCATCATTTTCTACAACATTTTACAATATTGTCGGCAGCATGGCGATATCACTTACATTAGTTTGGCAGCGATCCTCCCACCTACCCATTTTCGCACTTTTTCAAATTTGCGGACCCATGTACCAGCCAAGCCATGCTGCACCGATTTGAACAAGTGGTAATCAGAAGGCGCCATGTCCGGTGCGTTCGCTGGGAGTGACAAAACTTCCCTTTCGAGCAGTAACAGTAAATGCTGGACAAACCTCGCAAAAAGTGGCCAATTTCCAGTCACTTTCAGTCATTGACTGTCAGCGTTTTTAAATCGTTAAAACGAAAACCGACAATCGGGATATGATAAAGCAGCATCACTATAGGCCTCTCAACGTGTATGGGGGGCTTCAGCAGCAGATTTCTCCAAATAAACAACAAAAGTAATAAATTTGGAAGAAGGAAAATTTTGAGCGCTCCATGATCAGCGTCATCGTACGCTAAATAGATCAATAATGCTATATGGAAAACTGTTACTTTGTGTAGAAGATGGTCAAAACAGTCGCGTTCAACCATTATGTACGCTGGTATTTTCCATTTTTCTATCATTTTTTACCTGTAGAAGTCGCTGATCAAAATTTTTGCAAGCATAATTTTATTATAAGTGCAGAGAATGGGATATCCTGACCAGGTCCAACCAATATTATCAAGCATCAAAATCTTATTCTTTTCGATTTTTTTTTAATAAAAATGTGTACTAGATTTTTTCCTCCTTTTTTTTAATTACATGATAACCTTTATTATTACTACACTAACAAGATTTTCTGAAATTTTCATATCACCAATACGCAATTGTCCTTCAATCATGGAGAATTGATTGTGTCCACCTTTACTGTTCAAGAAACTAATTAACAATTTTGTTTATTAGCTTGATTCTACACCTCAAGGTATGAAATGTATTTCACTTACAGTGAGTCTCTTTAATATTTTCGCTTAACAAAAAGTAAACGCTTGTTAAACCTAATCCATTGTCCAAACTTAAATTTTTTGTACTATCTTGTACTACTAGGGAATACATATTAAAATACAAAAAAAAAAAAAAAAAAAAAAAAAAAAAAAAAAAAAAAAACAAACAAAACATTAGTCCAATAGGCAAGAAAACTAAACAACTTCAACAACTCAAAAAACATGCCGTCATTATTATTGGCTTTTGTTTTACATATAGGGAAGGATGCAAAGAAAGAAAACAGCTTATTATTAAGAATTAATATTTGGAAGGATATCCTTCTTGCTTAATGACGTTATTTAAGCGTTTTGACTTATTTTGTATAGTTTTTTTTGTATAGGGAACAGGGGTCTTACTCCATTCCATTTAAATTTAAACAACATTTAAATGTTACCAAGAAAACGACCTCAAGCATAAGTTCCGCTTTATTCAAAAATGGCTCTTATCTAACTGCTCCAACGTGTTTCACCTTCTTCCCCAAACACTAAGCACAAACCCCACCTAAAATATGTGGCACGAATTGGACCGCGCAATGTGAGAAAACACTCAATCCCTTCCATCCAAGACCTGAAAAACAGGCTGTGAGGGAAACGGACTAATACCGTTGTTTCCTATGCAAGAAAAACTATACAAAATATGTCAAAATGATCAAATGAAGTTATTAAATAAAAAAAGGATACCCCCCCACCAAATATTAATTTTTAATAAAATGCTGCTGTTTATCATCGCATCCTTACTTATATGAAAAAAAAAACCCAATATTAATAACGTTATGTTTTTTGAGTTATTGAAGTTATTTAGTTCTCTTGCCTACTGGAATAATGTTTTGTTTGTTTGTTTTTTTTTAATTTTAATATCTATTCCCTGGTAGTATAAAATAGTAAAATAAATTTTTATGTTTGCACAAGGGACGAGCTTTAACAAGCGTTTACTTTTTGTCGAACGAAAAAACGCGATATTAATGAGACTCACTGTACGCGTTCTCCATGAATCGTTCGCTAGAGGCCATCGCAGCGATTACCGCGACGTTGAATTTTCTCTGGAATGCACGCCAAACGAATTGCCAAAAACGACAAATAATCAATATACGAGTGTAAATAACTGAATTGTAAAAGAGAAATGCCATGAGGAGGAGGGGGGGGGGGGGGGGGGGAAAAAGGGAAAAAGGGGAGGGGGGAAGAAAAAGGGGGGGGGGGGGGGGGGGGGGGAAAAAAAAAAATGATAAAGGGAAAAGAAAAGAGGGGGGGGGGGGGGGGGGGAAAAAAAAAAAT